>JASCZW010002830.1:0-172478 GCA_034211315.2 Aedes japonicus | reverse complement strand
AACTGACGGTCTGATGGAGGCGCACTGTACTTTTATCGGAAACAAAATAGCAAGACTGTTTTGTTAGGCTTTGTTTCTACTCTCATTTGGTTTTGCTTGAAAATGGGAATTTTATTTATTATCTTTTAGATTGTGCCGAATGGTTTCAGGTTTTAATCAAACTTTGTCCACGCATAGAGTTAATGGATATATGTAGGGAAAAGTATAGACAAATCAGGGTTCCCAGTTTTCTCGCAAAGCCTCAATTGAAATTTTTTGATTTTCCCGGAAATAACGTATTCTGAAATTGCATTTAATAGGAATGGAGCAGCGTAGAATAAGTTTTTTTTCCTGAATTGTGAGGAAATTTTCCCAGATAGCACCAATTCTCCAAAAACGTGCAATGGTCACTATTTGCTGCTTGAGGTTGATTTCATGACAGCAATCCATTTTTTTTTGCTGATTCAATAGTTATTGCTCCTGAGTTAGGAGTTGCTCCTGAAACAGGGAAGATTCAATTGAAAGGGAATTTAAGACAAATCTCGAGTACTTTTTCAAACAGACGTATCTGATTTTGTAAACAAAGAGGGGAAGTAAAATGCAAACGTAAAATTCATGAAACCCTTAGCACTTTTACGCAAACTATGGCCACCAACACAAGGAATAACATTTCCCTCACATGATGGTGATGCTACTTTCCGTGAGAATACTGAGAGTTTTGAGAAATTTACGTTTGAATCTTACTTCCCCTCTTTGTTTACAAAATCAGATACGTCTGTTTGAAAAAGTACTCGAGAAATGATCATTAAAAAAACAATCAATAATGTTTAAATAATCCATGAAGCTACATCAATAAAACCATATCATCAAATATAATGATATTGTGTGTTATGGCACAGTAATGACAAAATTTGAACTGTAAAATCAGACACTAGCCAAATGACACACAGCGCTGCACGAAGCAGATCAGCTGAGATTTAGTCAAATGTCCATTTGCAAACCGGAAATGAAAAATGCGTTCATAATAAGTGCAAAAGCCTACCACAGATTCCGTTGCAGCTTCTTGTATTCAAGGCACTATAGACTGTTCCAGAAAGTATAAGCACACTTTCAAAATAACAAAAAAGTCATGTTTTTATTTGGCAAATCAATTTCAATAACTTTATTTGGCAAATCATATTTGTATTTGTGTTTTATATGATATTTTACTCTCGTTTAATCAAAATATTTAATCATAGCCAAGACTCCTAACTTTTCCTCTAAAATGATCCATTAGCTTCTGCACAGTGGTACTTCACACCGTTTTGGCCACTTTTGGCCAATCTTTTTTAAATTTTTGGATGTCGTCCGCTGGTTTTATGAATTTTAGAAGCTTTGCTTTGGTTAAAGCCCAAAAAGTCTCGATTGGCCGTGCCTCCGAGGCCGTGTCTCCAGCATTGCCCAAAATTTGATAAAAGGGGTCAAGGCAAAGGTGCGGGCATTTCGGTTGGGAGAAGAGGTTCAATAAACCAATAATGTCAAAACTCAACCATTTAGTGTTACTTTATTTCCAGAAAGTTTGAAAATAATCGGGCTCAAGGAAAATTTTTGGTGACCTATTTTGTGTGTCCAAATTTCATCGAATACAGTCCTTAGCTTTAAATTCCAGGCCGGACATATCTATAGGCACGTTGATTCTGGGACACAGATAAAATTGCCCAACTGCGGATGGCGGGGTGGCAGCAAAGAAGAACCATTCGTTATCTGAGTGGAATGAAGGATTGGAAGCTGCAGTGCACCGGAACAGCAGGATATCTCAGCAGGATATTGCGAAGTTGGTTGAGCGTGTGATCAGGAATCTCGTAAGCCGACGAGCGGATTCTGTTTCTTGTGAGGAGGAACAGCTATATCTTGGACTTGTCGTCGACAAATTTCTGTTACTCTGTCATCAATGTAGGCTTAGTACACATCGTTGAGTGAAGCTTGCCGGGAAGCTGTATGGTTGCGGAAGCTGCTACGCGAGATCGGAGCAGTGTAGAAGACTGCAACCATGATACACGTAGATAATTTATTTTTTATTTTATTTTATTTTATTTCACCGCCTCGAATGTTTAAAAAATAATTCCACAGACTGTAACTTATTCTAAAACCTTAATCCTACTCTGAAAAACAGCCTTAAACACATTAACAACACAAAACAACACTAGCAACACAACATTGAATGAACGGAAGCATCTGTCCAATGGATTGTTAAATCCATATGTGGTTCTATGGCGTCTGATAAAGGGTGATACGGTCAAAATTTTGTCAAGGGAAAACGCGTGTAAATCGGTGAAATCGTTTATTTAAAAAATCAAATTAAATTTCTTTTTCAAGTTCAATTAGTATAAAATTCAGGAAAAATATTCAGTTAGGCTTCCGCTTTTCCAAATCCGAATTGCCGGGCCTTACGCTTGACCCCTGCCATCAGATTTTGTACAGCCACCTTCTTCGCCGCAGAAAGCCAGTTTGCCTTGAACTGCTGCTCGTCCTTAGCAGTTTTTTTGGTCTTCTTTAGGTTCCGCTTGACAATAGCCCACTATTTCTCAATTGGGCGGAGCTCTGGCGTGTTGGGAGGGTTCTTGTCCTTGGGAACCACCTGCACGTTGTTGGCGGCGTACCACTCCATGGCCTTTTTACCGTAATGGCAAGATGCCAAATCCGGCCAAAACAGTACGGAACAACCGTGTTTCTTCAGGAAAGCCAGCAGACGTTTATTCAAACACTCTTTCACGTAAATTTCTTGGTTGACAGTCCCGGAAGCTATGAAAATGCTGCTTTTCAAGCCACAGGTACAGATATTTCTTTGCGAACTTTGACAGTTTCGTGTGCTTGAAAATATCTGCTACCTTTCCCCTTCCTTTTGCCGTATAAAACTCCTGTCCCGGAAGCTGCTTGTAGTCGGCTTTGACGTAGGTTTCGTCGTCCATTACCACGCAGTCAAACTTCGTCAGCATCGTCGTGTACAGCCTCCGGGATCGCGCTTTGGCCGTCGTATTTTGTTTATCATCGCGATTTGGAGTCACTACCTTCTTGTAAGTCGATAGTCCGGCTCGTTTTTTGGCTCGATGCACGGTTGTAGACGATACACCCAGCTTATTTGCGGCATCTCGGAGAGATAGGTTAGGGTTTCGCTTGAAACTACCGGCAACTCTCTTTGTCGTCTCAGCGGCTTCTGGTTTTCGATTTCCCCCCGATCCAGACTTCCTGGCTGTCGACAAACGTTCCCCAAACACTTTAATTACATTTGTAACGGTTGATTTGGCAACTTTTAGCGATTTTGCCAACTTTGCGTGCGAGTAGCTCAGATTTTCGCGATGCGCGAGCAAAATTTTGATACGCTGCTCTTCTTGCTTGGACGGTATTTTGACAACTGAAGAGTGAATTCCAAAATCAAAATAGGAGCAACATTCTACACACACACCTTCAAAATGAGGGGTGTTCAGGTTTTTTAAATGCAAAATTGAAAGAAATACGTCAAGTTGATATTGACCAAATTTTGACCGTATCGCCCTTTAAACAATAATTTACGCTCACGCAATTGTCGAGAAGGTGCATAAAACGATACATTGAATAACAACGAGGGACAGTCGAGATTTCCTTTTATCTGGTCAAACACGAAGAGCCTTTGCAAGTTAATCCGCCTGGAATCAACCTTTTCCAGAGCGATGAGTTTACAGCGGCATGTGTAATCGGGCAGGTCCGCTGGGTTCGACCAAGGCAGCAGACGAAGAGCGAAACGAACAAAGCTGCGCTGCACACGCTCCATCCGTTTGATTTGCGTTGCATGAGACGGCATCCACACACAAATAGCATATTCCAGGATGCTTCGAACTAATGAGCAGTATAGCGACTTGAGTGCGTAAATATCGTCGAAGCTCGTGGTACAGCGTCGTACGAATCCTAGGGCTGCGAACGCTTTAGCGGTAGTTATGTAGACATGCTCATTAAACCGTAGTTTACTGTCGATGTTTACTCCAAGGTCACGGATGGATTCAACGCGTTCCAAGTATACTGGTCCAACCGAATATTCGAATTCAATTCGAGACTGCCGACGAGAGAATGCAATGGACTTACACTTGTTGATGTTCAATTCCATCCCATTCTCAAGGCACCATCGTTGTAGTTCATCTATATCGGCCTGAAGCGCGCAGCATTCGAGGTGAGAGGTTACAATGCGATAAATTTTTAGATCGTCAGCATAGAGCAATTTTCCTGATTTCAGCCGAAAGCATAGATCGTTTATGAACAATATGAAGATGAGTGGGCCCAGAACGCTGCCTTGTGGCACACCAGATGTGATGGAAAATACGCGAGAGTGCGATCCATTGATGTTGAGAAACGCATTACGGTCAGACAGATAAGAGCGCAACCACTCTGTAATCCAATCTGGAAATCCCATCGCTAGATCCTGCTTTGAATATCGGGCAGATCGAAGCTGTCTTCCACAGTTTCGGGAAGGTACAGTGGCGAAGCGAGCTGTTGAAAATGATTGTCAAAGACCTTTGCAGAGACTCAGCACATTCTTTAAGGAACAACGGCGGAAGGTGGTCGGTCCCAGGTCCTTTGGAAACGTCTAGCTTATTCAACGCAGACGTGACATCATGCTGAGTTATTTCGAAGAGCGGCAGATTCAGGTCGAATAATGGGCAGTTCCTGAGGCTGTCAGGTGAAAATGCTGGCGAATTAGTACAGTGTACGTTTTCAAAGAAATCGGTAAATAGATTGGCTAATCCATCAGGAGAATCAGAAGTCGAATCTTTGAAAGTCATCTCAGCTGGAAATCGATTTCGGTTCAGGGTTGTATTGCTTTCGTTCGAAGAGATAGAGCAACCAAAAGATCTGAACATATCGTAACTCAGGAACAATTTGTGAAGGAGTTGTGCCAGCGGAACGAAATGCAGCTTGTCTATTGCGCTACCGGGGAGATGATCGCCGATATTTCAACAAAGCTATTGGTTACTCTGAAGCAGCGTAAGTTTGCCAGAATAATTTGGAATGACATAAGTACCAGGATCCGAAGCACTGAATGAGGAGGAGTGTTGTATTATTAGCATTTAGTGCTTCCCCGTCTATTGAACAGTGACAGTCTTATCCGAAGTGCTACCAACTTTCCAGTGCTGAACGCGTGTTTTTATTTCATTCGAGTGCGAATAGTCATACAGTTAGCATCGTATTCGTGAATAAAGTTAAGTTTTCTCTTTCATTCAATAAAACAAGTTTTGTTTTATCTGGATTCTGGATTCTGGATTGACGGCCACCTCATCCAGGATCTGATAAGCCAATAACAAAAATCCACAAGAAAGTTCTATTATATCGTGGCCGCGAACCTCAATAACATCACAAATTTTTAAAACTGAACTGTGTTTCGGCGATATGTCACCCCATTTTAAAAAATAACGCTAACAGTACGATAATACCATAACACCGATTCTCCAAGTATTCCCTTAATGACTTGGAACATAGCCCGAGAAGAGCGGTAAACAAAATATTGATACAGCAGTTATTACGAAAAACTAATTCACAAACTTCAGTGTTTGGAAGTTTCAACGAAGTATACTTTCGAACAATAGTCATTTTGGAGATATAACCAATCGACTCAATGTCATTCAACTATATATATCCTTTGACTAAATGTCACTCGGCTACATGTCATTCGACGTCACACCTCAAACCTTAACTCACAAAGAAAAAAAAGAAAAAAACATTAAAAACATAACTCCTAACGAATAACCCCTCAAATATTCTGTCAAAATAACACAATGAATAAAACCAAAAACAAAGATTCTAGTACCGAAAAGTGAAAAAATTGGGTACCTTATGGTGTCCTTGGGACCGATGGGGTTATAAAGCAATGAGCCAATTTTCGTATTGATTGTTGGCTATACCAACAAATATAGTTAGATGCAAGAGATGCAACAAAGTATTTTGTAAGATTTATCCGCTAGGGTGAGATTTTCCACTCATCTAGGATCGAGATTCAAATGTGTCAAACCTCTAGTGTCAGATGGTAAGAGGCAAATAAGCACAACTTTTGCTCTGTTTCATGCCAAAAAGTTGATATATAATCCAGAAAATAATATTTCAACGGCAACTATTCATGTTTTAATGTAGAGTATATATGATGAAACCGAACTAGAACTGTTAGATAAAAACAAATGACAATATGTCAATACGTCACGTGTTTTTTGTTTGTACGTTTGTAAAAGTGTTGATAATTTTTTTTTAATAAAAAGGTGAAGTGGAACTGCCTTTCGTATTTACACAGTTTGAAAAAAAGAGTAGTTTTTTCTTCATGTAAATGTAAGCCATATAACGCCCGAATCCAGCCTGTTGTATGAAAGATAACAAACATTGTTGTATGGCGCATAACCGATTGCAAACAATTTCGTTGTTTACACTTCCTTTGGCATGGAATCAAAGAAAGGAAAATTCATTATTGTTTTCTATGTATGGCGTTCTCTCCCCTCTCCCTTTAATTTAAAGACTTTACGCGGATATTGTGACGCCCACATTTCAATTTGTCATTTTTGTAGAACATTGAGATCTTCCCGCTCCTTCTTGATGATAACTTGCAGTCGGTGCAAGTTCCGCTTTGGTACAACTAACAGTGTGTGTTCCCAAATGTATGCTAATGTTTTACTTCCACTTCACTCGATTGTTCGATTCTGTACGACCGCAGCATCAACGGAAGGTTTACGCCAGCTGCCCTGGCGTGGGCCATTAAACCTGCCACCAAATATCATCCACTGTGGGCTCCCAAGCAACACACAAGTCTCAGAACGGTTGAAAATTCTTTTATACGACTAGATTTAGTTATGAGGAGCGACCCCGACGTAGGGGCTAACAACGTTACCTCTCACGCCAAAGCCACTAGTTCGAATCTCACTCCGGACAATTTTCGAAAATACCCATATACAGGCTTACTCAACATCAAATTATTGGACATGGAAACCGAGATCATTGAAACGGGGGATTCGTCAGCTCCAGAGTTCTTTCGGCGCTGAATATTCAGTAGCTCCAAGAATGCCTCTTGGAAATTCCATCATTCATTCATAATTTCGCCTTTATATCCGAATGGGGCCATTATATCCGAATCGCCATTATATCCGAATCTTGGCCTTAACCCCTCACAGATAAAAATAAAAAACAAAGAATTATCTGCGTTATCTAATGCACATAAAGGGAATGCTAGATCTGGAATAATGGGATATTTCATGTAAACTTAATCCTGATGACGCCTAAATCTAGTCTTACCTATGAAAGATTGCAAACATTGTTGTATGGCGCATGAAAAATTGCAAACAATTTCGTCGTTTACGCTTCCTTTGGATTGGAATCAAACGAGTTGAAATTTTACGCGCCTGTTAAAATTCATTATTTTTCTCTGTGCAGCCATGAGGTTCTGCACGACCTCAGAATCGATAGTTTTTTGCATATTAACCCATGCTTTCTTCATTTCTTCTACATTCTTCACCACTTTTGGTCGTTTTAGAAGGTGCTACTTGATAATGGTCCAGTATTTTCCTATTGAGCGCAGTTCCGGAGTGTTTGTGGTGTTCAGATCTTTCGGCACCAAATCGACATCATTCGCCTTATACCACTCCATCCCGTCCTTCGTGTAGTGGCATGATGCCAAATTCGGCCAGAAGATCGTCAGACCGCCGTGGGCCTCAAGAGAGGGAGAAGCCGCTTTTGGAGACACTGTTCGTGGTGCTTGCGGTAACGAAAGGTGTACTCCGTTTTCCGCAAGTACAAATTATGAGCTTCTTGGCGAACTTCGATATCTGGATCTTCTATGTCTGGAGGTTCTCGGGAACATCACACTCATCCTTGGTAGTCACATACAGGTTTCCTGGAATCTGGTTGAAGTCCTCCTTCACATATATCTCGTCATCCGTTCGCAGCAGTGTGGTTTCGTTAACTGTGTGTTTCGCAAGTTCCTGCTCAGAAAGTGTAAATCCGACGAATCGATGTTTCATACAAAGTCTTTCAACGCTAAATTTTCAAAAAATTTGCGGGTATTCGATGAAATAAGTAATACCAAAAACATGAGAATAATTTTAACCAAAAAACGTTTCATATCGTTCCAGTCAAATAGATCCACCCTGGCTGAGGCAATAGAAAATCTCATACTTGTTCAACAGCTTTCGGTCCTTTATCCCACATTTCCGGTTCTTGGCCGTTCGCTCTAGCCCAATGGTGGCATCCGGAAAAGAAAAACATCAAAACATGTGCGACATCTCCTCTTCAATTTAAGAGATTCGAGCAATGCGGTTGCTTTCGCCGGACGACTGTCGTCATTTTGGTCGTTCTCGGTGCCGCTCATGTACTTGTCTCCCAGTGGCAAAAAGGGTTCACACGAAAGTTGCATATGTATAGAGATGGATGGATTCGGCCTGTCGACGTCGTTGTTGCTTGAACCTCTGTTTACCATCCAGCACAGCCCCGGCCATGCTATCCGGCTATTTGTGTCACCGAACCCAGCCATTTTGGATGCTCCCGTGGTGATGGGAGAGGAGGAAGGGTATTCAAAACGGTCCGACGAACAACAACGGTCAACCAGTCAGCTAGAAGTGAAATCTCTTTTCTCCGGCAATGTTTTTTTTTCTTTCTCGCTTTTCCTAGAAACAGGCAAGTGCATTTCTTTGGGATTTTATTGTTGCAGCAACAATCACCATTTCGATCTGGTTAGGGTTGGGAATAGGGTTAAGCTTGGTCGGATCATTGTTGAGGTGGCTTTCGATCAATGTTATGGTACATTCAGGTCATACATTGTGATGGTGATTGGGTTTCTGATTGACTTTCTGTGGTTGGTTTAAGTAAATTCTTTCATTTGAATAATTTATCAGATTTAGCCGTTTCTTCCAACTCCAAAGAGGATCCGTGGGAAGTTATGTTATTCAGTTAGGGATATAAATTTACGTGAAAAGGTCACTGTTTTAATTGCATTGATAACTATTCGAATTAGCTGCTGTTCACAAACTCGATTGTGATGCCATAAACTGGGACTTTAATTCTAACAGTTTGATTTGTCAATCATAAAATAATAATGAGAAGAATGTGATGTTGTTATTGTAATGGATGGAACTAATTGGGCCTATCTATAAAAATTCCTGTCATTCTATTTTTCTCAGTTTACGCTCGATTCTATGTATTCATACTTTTTTACATTTTCTACCTGAAACCAAAAGTAAACTGAGAATATTTTATCCTTAATTCACATACGCTTGTTTGTAAACTTAGTTTGCATACTCAAAACATAGTTTGAATCCGATCAAGACATTTTGGTTAATGATTTTGGCCTCAGACGTGTCGCTGCAAAGCTGGAGCCAAAAGACTTGAATTCCATGCAATAAAGGGACTGCGTAGTCGTCACAAAGGACATGATTTCAAGGCCGAATACCATCCAGCAACTACCATATTCACCTGATTTGGCACCCTACGATTTTTTTCCTAATCAGTTGGCTCAAGAAACCGTTCCGTGGAACGTGTTTCAGCCTCCGAGATGAGGTCATGGAAAAATTGAAAATGGCTCCGACTGTCTGAAAGTGGGTGGTGGCACCCGGCTATAGCGATTTCACCCATGGAGCCGCATTAATATATTTTAAAGGTGTAATATTCTTTTGATTTTCTTCCTATAGACGCGTGGTGCCTTGGGGAAATTTATTGGGAAAGACAGGGGCTACCTGTTGGTGGTTCAATTGATTCGATATTGGATTGGCTAAAGCACATACGGCTCGTCCATTTTGGATTTTAAAATACGGAAATGTTTCAAAAATTTGGAAAAACAAAATCCTTTTTAGTATTTCTAAATCAGGTCGTAAATCTGACGTACGTAATTCTCGTGGTATAGCCATTTTTTCTTGCATACCAGAGCTTTTCGAGTCAATTATCAACGAAAAGCTATTTCTTCAAACCAAAAACAGAAACACTGAAGCACAAAACGGGTTCTTTAAAACTCGATCTACTTCTACACCTACAATTTATTGCAGTTTGTAGGCTTTTCACTCAATGCAAATAATAAAGGACACCACGTAGAAGTTCTTCGCACGGACTTAAGTAGAGCTTTTGATTGCATTGACATACAATGCTACTCTTGAAGCTACTAATAATCGGAATCGTGCCAAGGCTGTTGAAATGGCTTGAATCAACAAATATTCAAATTTACGTGAAAATATTCAAAACCCAATTCTTGTCACTTCGAGTTCCCCTTAGGCTCTCATTTACAGGGTGCGGCAGAAAATAATGCGAAAATGTTCAAACTTGAGTATTAGGTTAATCCGTGTAGCTAGTGACTAATTTCTGTCGAAAGTGTATTTGTTTTTTGTTTTCTGTCAAGTGCTGCATCCAAACATTCTATTTGTTTTATTGCAAATTCGTCAAAATGTTTGCGAAAGAAGTGATCACCAGTTTGTTGCTCGCCCAGAAGAAGCCGAAAGAGATTGCTAAGGTGGTAGGGTGGCATTTGGCAACAGATTACCGCATAAAAAAGTCCCTGCAGGATGGTCCAAACCAGCGGAAGCCGGGAAGCGGACGTCCGCGCTTTGCACGCACGCCGAACGTGATCAAATCGGTTCGTGCAAAAATTGCTCGCAACCCGGTGCGTTCCATAAGAAAACTTGCAAAGAAAGCCAATATTTCGGAGAAATCCATGTGGAGAATCATCAAAGAAGACCGGCAAGCATATTCCAGAGCCAGAGTGAAACACCACTTGATTACGGACCGGGTCAAGGAACTACGAGTGACTCGTTCCAAGAGATTGCTTTCCTTGTTGAAGAAGGAAAAAATGATAATCCTGTTCTCCGAAGAAAAGCTTTTCAGCATCGATCCTGTGGCCAACAGCCGCACGGACCGATTCATTTCACCGCAGAAAATGGAGAACGTTCCGGAAAAAGTAAAATTCAAATTTCAAACCAAACATCCGACTGTTGGCGTCCAACGGTTTGAAAATGCCGCCTGTTTTCATTGATGCTGGAGTTAAAATCAATACCGAAGTGTACATCTGTATGTTAAAGGACCAAGTGCTTCCTTGGGTGAAGGCCAACTTCTCCGAGGACCAAAACGTTGTCCTACAGCAGGATGGAGCGCCGTGTCACACGTCCAATCGAACCCAACAATAGTTGAACGATAACATAAGTTCGAAGTTTGGCAAGACATCAGCTGATAGTGAAATTGCAGCCGTATACGCCGAAACCGACTACACTTGCAGTTTTCGAAGGTATAGATGAGTTCGTATCCATTGAGTTTTGTCCTAAATAAGTTCGTTCAAGCGTGGGATCACGGTGTAGGGGTTTAGATTATCTTTGGTTGGTTTGTTTAGGGTCCATATAATCCTGGGTGGAGAGGAGTCCCACGCTTCGTCTCCGACCCAGTGGATCCTGTACACTGGAGGGAGGATCTGTTGGGCAAGTTGTAGGAGGAACACTCCTTCGTCGTCCCCGGTCGTCTGCTCTAAAAAACTGGCGGCTTTGCAGCATACGGCTATTGCGAAAATGTGACGGAAGATAATGATTCCGGCTTCAACGCACGCGGAAGCGGCTGGGATGCAGGGGAGAAGGCCAGTCACACTACGAATGCACCGGTTAAAAGTTGGCTCATGTTTGTCAACTACCTTTTTGAAAGTATATCGGCACCGTAGAGCAGTTTGCTGCAAATCAAAGCCTTCGGGATCCGCATTCCTATATCGCGGTTGTTTTTTGTGTGTTTGCTAGAGATGATTCGTAGTAGGTTCAATCGGCTTTCGCACCGCTTCTTTATTTGATCACAGTGGGGCTGAAAACTCAGGTGGCGGTCTATGTAAACTCCGAGGACTCGGATCATAGACTCGAAAGGAATTTCTTCTCCACCGATCTTGGGAGGGTTCTGTTTTGCTCGGTGTTTTCCTGAGCATACGTGCGAGAATTGGCTCTTGGATGGTGACAGTTCGAATCCGACGGATGATGCTCACGTATGGACTGCTTCGATGGCGTTTTTGAGTTTTCTGCGGATCAGGGTAGGCTTATGTCCTGCGACGAGAATAACTATGTCATCCGCAAACACGAAAATGAAGACGCCGTTTGGTAAACATGCAAAGATAAAGAAAAGGGTAAACGCTAACTCGGAGCCTTGGGGAAGGCCGGTTTCCTCCGGGAAAGGGTTTGACTTGGTATTTCCGATACATACCTGGAAGGTTCTGTTCGTGAAAATGTTGCGGATAAAAGTAAAGGTGTTACCATCGATGCCCCAGCTGGCCAGCGTAGCCAATACTCCAGTAGTCCAAGTGCGGTTGTGCGCCTTTGAATGGTCCAGCGTGGCCGAGTCCACGTAGAGATCATTATCGTAGGCGTCATCCAGAACTTGTCCGAGAATTGCAAAGTAAATGCTTGTGCTGCATCCTTGGTGAAAGGCATATTGGCGGTGATCGAGGAGTTCATTGTCCCGGATGAATTGAGCTAATCTTCGATTCACCATTCATTCAAGCCTTGCGAACAACTGGTTAGGGAGATGGGGCGCTCGGTTCAGTCCGCACTGAGTCTTTCTTAGGGATTGGCCGGGTGTCTCCATTGAGTGGGAAAGGTTCCATATGCCCAAATTCGGTTATAATGTTTCGGCTAGATCCTTTTTCCGATGGGTGGAAGGTGACGAAGGAGTGGATACCAGATGTCATCGGGTCCAGCTGATTTTCCTTTCCCGTTGGCTAGCGCGAAGGACAACTCAGCAGGAGCGAAATGTGTATTTAGCGGATCACCAGCAATAGTATTCGGGGGTTGGATGGAACCAAGGGAGCATTGAGCCGAGTGAACTCGTTGTTGTAACCGTTGAGAGCGCAGAATTTAGCAAAGGAGTCACTAAGGATGTTAGCGATTGCCTTGTGATGCCGCATTCAGTATTGATGCTTAAAATTATTTGTTTTCATCTTTGTTCGCAATTGTGAAGTTTCAAACACTATTTTGAATCTACCCAGTGATTGAGTAGATTGCACTTATTTTTGCAAGCAGTATGGAGTTGTTAAAAAATGAGTAATCTGGTTTTCCTTCGATGAGTGAAATATACCCAGATTCTGGGTAAATGATTATGATAGATTTTTTTTCACTGTTGAAAATGGCGGACAATTAAAATCAGGCGGTTTTTGCGCAGTGGTTATAAATTCAAAATTTAGTTAGTGAAAATGGAGTCTTAGGAGTATTTTAAATTAAATTAGTGAATATGGAGCAGCTAAGCCATTTCACCGTCCAGTTCAATCTCCCAAGCGACGAGTGCGATTAAAATAATGCACCTAGAATTTGACCGTCAACTTCTTGGTAAGTGGTTTTTATCTGTTTCTTAGTTTCCATTCAGTGAATCTCGGGAATTTGAAATCCAGGAATTTGGATTTATACATGCATGCATGTGTTCAACAATAAAGATCATTTTCTGGATCTATTTTGAAGCAGTTTCCCAGAAGTGAAGAAATGATGCTTGTTATTATTTATTTATTTACATGGCATAACGTCACAATACTATAACATAGCCTAATACACAATATCCCTCCATAATGCCCGATTCGTGGCTGCTGCTCTCCAATCCCACCTTGTATCCCCTAGGTCTTGCTTCACCTGGTCTGACCATCTTGCGTTGCGCCCTACGTCGTTTTGTACCAACCGGATTCCAGTCGAACGCTATTGTTGCAGGATAGTTGCCCGGCATTCTCGCAACATGTCCAGCCCAGCGTATCCTTCCAGCTTGTGCCACCATATGAATACTGGGTTTGCCGGCAAGTTCCGCGAGCTCATAGTTCATCCTTTGCCTCCGTGAGCTCATGGTCCGTCCTTCTGTACTCCACCAAAGATGGTTCTTAACACCCGTCGCTCAAAAACTCCGAGTGCTCGCAGGTCCTCTTCAAGCATTGTCCACGTCTCATGTAGAGAACAACCGGTCTTATTAGTGTTTTGTACAGGATGCACTTCATACGGGAGTTAAGCCTGTTTGACCGTAGTTGCTTGTGGAGCCCATAGTAGGCACGACTTCCATTGATAATCCACCTCCGGATATCATCGTTGTCCGCAGTAACCAGTGGGCCGAGATAGACAAATTAATCGACTACCTCGATTTCATCGCCGTCGATCGTTACACTACTGCCCAGTCGGGTCCTGTCGTGCTCGGTTCCGCCTGCCAGCATGTACTTCGTTGTGGGCGTATTTAACTTCAACCCAATCTTCTCTGCTTCGCGTTTTAGTCGCGTTTTAGTCGCGTTATAGTCTTGTGTACTGCTCTGCCAACGCCTCAAATGTTCTGCAGGCAGTATCCACGTCATCGGCAAAGCAAAGAAATTGACCGGATCTGTTGAAATCGTGCCACGCATGATAATCGCCGCTCGGCGCATAACACCTTCAAGAGCAATGTTGAACAGGAGGCAAGAGAGACCATCATCTTGACGAAGCCCCCTGCGGAATTCGAATGAACCCGATAATCCACCCGATATCCTCACACAGTACTGGGTTCCATCCATCGTAGCCTTGACAAATCGGGTCAGCTTCCCCGGAAAGCTGTTCTCGTACATGATACATGATACTTCCATAGCTTATATCGTTTAATTGTATCATATGCGGCTTTGAAGTCGATGAATAGATGATGCGTTTTGACTCTATATTCACGGCACTTTTGGAGGATCTGTCGCAAAGTGAAGATTTGGTCCGTTGTAGACCGTCCTTTGATGAAGCCGGCCTGATAACTTCCCACAAATCTATTTGATAGTGGCGACAGTCGCTGGAAGATGATTTGGGATAGTACTTCATAGGCGGCATTAAGGACAGTGATCGCACGATAGTTTTCACAGTTCGGCTTGTCGTCTTTTTTATAGATTGGGGCCCACCCTTCCACTCCTCCGGTAGCTGTTCGGTATCCCAAATCCTGACTATCAGTCGATGCAGGCAATTTGCAAACTTGTCCGGGTCCATCTTGATAAGTTCTGCTCCGATTCCTTCCCTTTCAACTGATTTGTTGTTCTTCAGCTGCTTGATGGCATCCTTAACTTCACCTATCGTCAGGGGTGGCACATCTCCGTCACTTACTGCATCGACCGCGTCTCTTCCATCGCTGTCTTGGTCCTCTTCCTGTACTCCATTCAGATGTTCATTTAAGTTCTGCTTCCAACTTTTGGTCACCTCACGATCGTCCGTCAGGATTCTCTCATCCTAATCCCGATACATTTCGGCTCGCGGCACGAAGCCTCTACGATGGAACCGCACCATCCGCGATCCGTGGAACCGCCGGGTTCACCTGTTCACAGTCTTCCCGGAAATGATGCTTGTTATAAGTTTGAAATAAGCTATTCAAGCAAAACAAATTGAAGTAACTCTATGATTAGTTTACTCAGTTGATTAAGTAAATGCAAAACTCTTTTATAGCATTCATATTCTCAAAAATTGAATCATTGGGACATTAACGCACACTACCATATTCCTTTCAATCAAAATGGGTAAAGTTTACCCATTCAACAGTTGTCAACATATGAGTAAACTTTACCCAAACTCCTACACAGACAAGTTTACTCAAATTTGAGTAAAGCTATGTTTATCCATTTCTGAGTAAGTGCCCTTTTGACCAGACTGAGTGATTTCTGACTCAAAAATGAGAATAGAATAGCGTGTAAAGCAATGGATTGAAAAGTTATTGTTTTGACCACCTTAATTTCACTATTATGAATATATTGACATGAAAATTTTCCCAAGACACCATTCACCTACAACCATCGAAATTTTTTGTCTTGCTTAACATGGCTTTGGGGCCATAGTGTATTGTAAATGACATGGTTTATGTGCCTCTACTTAGAAATGCGACAGTCATTGTTTTTCTGTATACACTGTTTTTCATCGGAAAACAAATCTGTCAACCTCCAAGCCCTCTTCCACCTAATATTCCAGCAATCCCATTGACAATTCCAACCCACCACGTACACAGCAAAATGGAAAACGTGGCGCTTCCATTCTATTTTCTTTCCAATCACGGCTGAGGAGACTAAAGCTCACCAAGCGCACCAACGAGCCCAACAAGAGTAGTCTCGAAGCTTGCAAAGTCGTCTTAGTGGACGTGGTCCTTGCCGATTTGCTTCTTGGTCTTTCAATGAATAACTTAGTAGAATTTTATTGAGATTTATTGCACTGGAAGTTGTTATTTTGTCGTCGCGTTTTTCCTTCGGCCGGACAGGCGCGCGCGAGAGTGTCTTTTCGGTCCAGGCTTTTCCGGGGCGGCGAAGATTCCTTGCTCTCACTGGTCCATAAAATTGATTCATTTGGGAGACCAACTTTCCGGGTCGCTTATAAGCGCAATGGATTCGCCAGCGGTATCTGGGACGATGATGACTGCGGAGGGGCCAAGTTATTGAACTTAAGTTTTGCTGTTTTGTTGATCATTTAGTTAGTTCGAATGGAAAAGGGTAAATAGGGTCATCGGGGTAAATATTTAAACTCAACTTAGGTGGCTGTCTGTTGTTGGCAGGTTTTGGGGCTTATCCCAAAGTTTGCTCGAACGCCAAATGGTCCCCCCTATACACAATATCATTAAAGTTATGACGCCAATCGGACCTAATCCAATCAACGGCAAAGGTTTGCTTATTTGTTTGTAACCGGATGCCAGTTTGTCCATTGATACTAGAACTGAAGTCGTTACTTGTTCATTGGATGTAATTACAGCTGTTTCCGTTGCTGATTATATCGAGCATATTTGTGCCTTCGAGTGGTTGCTTTATCAACCATCAGCTGCAAAACAACCAGGATTCCGTCGTCATAATAGTCCATGGTCACATATGCTACAGCACACAAAATCACATATGCTCCTGCAGGAGCCATCGAGGGCCATCGTCGTCGTTGGCGTTGTCCTTGCCATACTGCACTAGTTTAGCAGCTTAAACATAAGGTATCACGAACAAGCGTACGAACAATTTTGTTTCTTGCGTTCGTTCTCGGTGGCGGCAGAACCGTAGAATGCTTGTTGTTCGTTAGGCAGATGATTATCACCAGTTTGTAGGCCGTCACCAGTCTGATCGTTCGTATGGTTCCGAACAAGAATCGGTATGCGAAAAAAAAAAAAAAATTACCAACATCCGGTGGAATTTCAACGTGAGACGCATTTTCTGAGCCCATGTGATTGGAATCCAATGCACACATGTTTAAGGCGTATGAGTGTGGCCTAGTTCACCACCAATTGCCCGTGTCCTTTGTATAGTGGAAGAATCGCGTTTGTTTGCTGTAGAAAGGATAGCTCGTGGAAAATCAAATTATGGCCAGTAACAAATAATCATAAATATGTTGAAGTAAAAACGGATACGCCATTTTTTCTGCATTAAGTTCGTTGAGCTTAAAAAGCAGACCTCCAGTGGAAATCGGTGAATATGCACTGAATATCGAACACTGAGTACACAAGTTATTCTCAATTTATTCGTCCACTTACCGTTAATCGTTTAGCAACACACAAAACATTCGATTCTGATAATTTTCTTCCAATTTAATACGGAAAAGTTTCCACTGCTATGTATCTATCTTAATAATATCACGAAAAACATTAATCCCATCTGTATACATATGTTATTCGTACTGATTTTAATCAAGAAAATTTTTAAAAAAGTTAACGCTCACCACTACTAAACCTACGGTGAGCATAGAATGCTCTATGAATGATTGTTCACGAACACTAGCGTTGATGTGTATGGTATAAAGTTTTGAGCAGTGCCGCCAAATTCAACAGAGATGGGAAAATATTAATAAATGTGGAATTTTATTTCTCGGTAAATATTGAAAAAAAAAAGCTACAATTAGAAGTATGTTATTATTTATTTAATCTATGCAAAAATAAAATAGTTAAACTTTTGGTAATTTGTAGCACTCCCACAAAAAAGGTGATATAGAAGTACTGATAAACCCATTTCATTCGAATAAGAGTCATAATAAAATAGTTTTGCAACATCAAGCGATTACGTTGATTGTAATCGCGGTTCAGAATAGGTGCAAGCGTATTTGAATTAATGTGAAAATTAATCCCATGGTTTTCTAGTATTTAATCACGTATTCGTAGATTCTCGTGTGGCTAGCGTAGTAAGTGAAGTGTAATTTTCATAGTTTGTGCAATTACGCAACGAAAATGTGTGAGGAGTCTGGCTCGAGTATATTCCCTAGTACGGTTAGATCAATATGACTAATTTGTAGTGCAAAGGTAAGAAATTGTGTTGAAAATCTGACTGCTCATTATTTTTACGAAATTTTAGTCTCGAAATTTATGTATTTGTAGCTTTTAATTATATTGAAGACCTAATTTTATTTGCCAGCATTATATATTCTTGGTTTCTGCGTCCATTCATTGGAGAAATTAAAAAAATTTTACGTTTGAATTTGGATGACTGCAGAATGTGATGAATATATCAGCGCCAACATTGGATTAGGGCGAATCTGCTTTTGTAAACAAACACTTTGTCTGCTAATTTATCGGAAGTTGAATACAATTCTTTCAAATTGAATATATCAGCGGATAGAAATAAAGCTTCTCTTCCTTGAAGAGTGCTTAATTTGTATTTGTGGCCTTTTGTTCAAGAGAAAATGACTACGAAAGCCATTGTTTACAAAAGCAGATGGTGTGCATAGGTTCCGCTTCCCTAAATGCTTCATTTGCCTTTTATTCTACCAACGCTTATGTTTTGTTTCAAACAAATTTTAGAGTGAATAAACCTGAAATGCTGTTTGAAACAAACAAACAAAAACGGTTGAAACACCAAACATTTCCGTTTACAACCGCCTTACATTTCGTCTGTAATTTCAATTATTTGAATAAAATAATAATAAACATTAGAAAAATACACATTTACAATTATAGACTTCTTTTATAGTCTAAGAGAAATCTACAAATGTTAATGCGAGCCTTTCTACTATTTTCAGGTTTTTTAAGTAAAATGTTATATTTTCACCTATTGTTGAGTGACAGCGTCAGAGCAGGCAGCGGAACTGGATGACAGGTAATAAAATAAAATAAATTTGTAGTTATTTTTTCTGCAAACAAAATATCAGTTTGATTTAACCGCCGCTTTTTTAGAATCAATTTAAAACTTAAATTTGTTTTCCCTGAACCAACGCAACCTGTGTTTTGGTAACAATAAATTCCTTTACAAGTGGAAGGAACACTAATATTAGTTTAGAACAACCACAAATTGTGTTGTATTGCGGTAATATTTTTGGGTAGAAACAACTAATCTGTTTGTTTCGAAACAAAATCGTTGGGTTTGAACAACTAGTTTTTTAGTTTGGATGTCAACAAACAAGTTAAGTTCATAAACGTTTATGCTTGGTGTTGAGAGAAGTGTATCTCATGCATCAGTTAAACGAGAAACTCATGCCTTAAGGGCTTATGTTGAATCATTATTGGCGGCAATCATGACATCAACATTTAGAATTGATATAACTTAAAGTTTGTACTAGATATTGAAAATTAAATCACATCAGTTTGAATGCTTTCTTGCTGTGAGCAATCTGATAGAGTTCGATTCGATGTTCATTCACTAACAATCGAGATTTATCAATTTGAAATAGCAAGATGAGTTTGCGAGAGCGAGATAAAAGATAGGGAAAAATACATGGAGCAGCGATTCACCTTAAATAAAAATAACCTTCTCTTTAGCATTCATTATCTTCCGTTTCTCTCTCTCTCTCCCTCTGTTTCACTTTGCCTCTATACCAATCTCAAGTAATGATGATTTATATTCGATACTCAATGAAAATTTGTTCTTGCACTGTATTTAACATCCACACATTAGGCAACTAAAACATGTATTCCAAAGCTAAAAAGCGGTAGTATCGAGAATGGATGACCCTTTTGTTTATGCACGGTAGAGACATCTACAATTTGTAGGTGGGTACGTTAAACTAAGCTCTTCTGTCAAGATGCTCGGGGGTTGGGTTAATCACAACTATGTTTGTACATTTTTCTTTCAGAGTGCATTCAAATGTCAACACGGCTTGCAAGTTTGTTTTGAGTTTTCATTCGTTCGAGACTCGTGGTAATCATGGACGCTGTGCAAACGGACAAGCTTGAAGAGATATAGTGCTTCTTATCAATACCAAATGAAGTCATCGTCTGGATAACATCCTTTTTGTACAATCACCGAGTGGTGATGAATTTGAGTAACAAAACCGCAACTACACAGAAAAAAATCTTGTAGTAAAAACTACCATTTTACCCGACTACGCCTATCTTTAAAACAACCATGAAATTTCGGTCAAATTTACTGCATTTATGGTAAAACCTTCAACGTTTGTGGTAGAATTGACAGACCTCATATTGATATCAACCGCACCATGGTTGATCTAATCGCAGGTTTGGTAAAATCAAACGCATTTATAGTCAGCTGAAAATTGTTGGTGTTTGCGCTCAATTCAACACTCGAAATGGTGGTTTCTACTGCGTTTTTTTTTTGCGTGTAGGCTGATCAGCAAAGGACTACCTCAATGGGACGCACAGTGGGCAAAATCTGATGAAAACTAAGGAAATAATCTGTAACTTTTGTCGCGTTTAAGCGCGGCTTATAAACAAGGCCATTTCCGCTTGGAAACTGTCTGGAAAATCGAATGAAACTGGTTTTAATCACGATATGGTTGTGGAGTTATAGAGCTTATATTACCCCACTTCCCCTTATATTCTTGAATAATATATAGACAACTTTGCACGAAGAGGCTCAAGATCTACAAAATAGTGCTAATCCAATGTGAAATTTCCTGGAAAAACCGAATAAAAGCTGTGTCATCTACCACACGGCTCTTTGAACGAAGATATGGCTGATTTCACCCCACTTCCCCTTATATTATTGAATAATTTATAGATATCTTTGCTCGGAGTCGCTCAAGATAAACAAAATAGGGCTAGTCGTATAGGAAATGTGCAATTTCCTGGAAAACCGAATAGAGGTTGTTTTATATGCCGCACGGCTCTGTGAACAAAGATTTAGCTGATTTTATCCCTATTCCTCTTATATTTTTGGGATAAATAATTCAACTATATGGGTTAAACTGGGGTGAAACACCTTTGTCCACAGAGCCGTGTGGTAGTTGAAACAGAACTTTATTTAAACTATACACTGTGAGAATGCAAGTTACCACCAAGGTACGGTACACCAGCAGACCAGATTGCCACGACCCAGTGCACCGAGCCGTGGACACATTTTATGCAGGAGTCAGCAGCATGGATTGGTAGTTGCTAGGTACAAAGGTAGTGCAGGGTAAGCTTATTCTAAGGTTCGATCGTGTGATCGATTAATAATGGAAAAGTAGAATAAATCAGTTTCAGTTAGAACTCCGAACGAAGCAGTTAAGTTTTTTAAAAAGCTCTTCGAACGCCTCCGGACGTAAATAGCATACTAGCCGTAGATGAATTCGCAATGGGAGCAGAACAATTAAACCATAAAATTAATCCAGAAAAAAAAACCAAAAACAATACCTTTCAAAAATAACTACAAATCCATTCTGCATGTCAACACCATAGGAGTCTCTGTGGAAACTATGAGAAACGCACGCTATCTCGGAGTAACGTTAGATCGTTACCTTAGTTTCAACTAAAATATAGGAGAAACCCGAGCAAAAATCAATGACAGATTAAATATGCACAAGGTTATATCAGGTATCAAATTTGGAAGCCACCCATAGGTTAGAATTCTCTTCAATCATACACGGAGAAAAAACAGTCCCGTTTGAAACAACAAACTTGTTGGTTGACATCCAAACTAAAAAACTGGTTGTCTTAAAAGCCCGTTTTGTTGTTTCAAACCAACGATTTCGTTTTGAAACAAACAGGTAGGTTGGTTGTTTCTACCTAAAGATATTACCACAAAACAACACAAATTATGGTTGTTTTAAGCTAATAATTTTGTTGTTTACACCTTGAGAGGGATTTATTATTACCAAAGCACAGGTTGCGTTGACCCAGGAAAACTAATTAAAATTTTAGATTGATTCATCCAGAGCGGCGGTAAAATCAAACTGATATTTTGTTAGGAGAAAAAATAATTAAAAATTGAGTTTGAAATAGACATTTTTATTGGTTTATTTCATATTCTATCATCCGGTCCTGCTGCATGTTCTGACGCTATCACTAAACAATAGGGAAAAATTTAATATTTTAATTTAAAAACAACCCTGAAAATAGTAGAAAAGCTGGCATTAACATTTGTAGATTTCTCTCAAAGAGAAGTCTATTGTAAATGTGCACTTATCTAATGTTCTAATTAGTATTTTATTTAAATAGATATTCTTGAAATAACAGTAGAAATGTAGGTGAATGTAAACGGAAATGTTTGTTGATTCAACCGTTTTCATTTGCTGTTTCAAACAGCAATGCTATTTGAATCATACTAAAATTTGTTTGAAACAAACCATAAGCATTGGTAGAATCAACCAACAAATCTGTTTGTTTTTGTAGCTGTCATAATAAAACAACCAACATAATGGTTAATTCAACCGGATGTCAGTTGAACTTAACTGCATAATTCCCAAAACAATTACTCAACATTTTGGTTTGTTTTATTTATTTATTATTTATTATCACCGTCTTCGATTAAAATAATCGTACAGACTGATCTACTTAATACTAGTTTTCAATAACTTAACGTCTAAACAATTCTACTTATTCGATTTTTAAAAACATTTTTGGACATATCAAAGTCGAATTCGTCACATACAGAATTAAAAGTGCGAAGGCACGAATCTAACGGATTGTTGTAGCCATAATTAGTGCGGTGATAAGGAACAGCAAGCATCGGATAATTTCGAAGTCGACGAGGAGGAACGTTCAGTGTAATCTGCTCAAGCAGCGCAGGGCAGTCAATAACGCCGATTAGGATGTCAAAAACCAGCAGACGCTGCATTTTAACACGCCTGACAGTCAGTAGTTCCAAACTTATTAGTTTGCAACGGTCCGAGTACGGAGGGAGATTGTCCGGGTCATTCCAAGGAAGTGAACGAAGTGCGAAACGAATGAACTTCTTCTGTACACGTTCAATAGAAACGATGGGTGCCACATAATAAGGAGACCAAACTGGGGCCGCATACTCGAGGATGCTCCGTACCAAACTGCAATATAGTGATTTTAAAGCGTAGATGTCGTTGAACTCAGAGGCGTGCCGTCGGATTAGCCCTAACACTGAGAAGGCTTTAGCAGTCGTGATTCCCACATGCTGATTGAACTGTAGCTTGGCATCGATGGTAACTCCCAGGTCGCAGATTGAAGCCACACGATCCAGATGCGCTGGCCCCATGCTGTACTGGTGATGAGCGGGATTGTTGGAGCGAGTGAAGGATATAACTTTGCATTTATCGTCATTAACACGCATGCCATTGTCGCTACACCAGATTAACAATGTGTTAATATCCTCTTGTAAGGCGAAACAGTCGCGTGGAGAACATATTACGCGGAAAAATTTAAGATCATCGGCGAACGATAGTTTGAACGACGAGAGGCACAAGCACAAATCGTTAACGAAGATGTTAAATAACAGCGGGCCCAATACGCTGCCTTGGGGTACTCCTGACGTGATATTGAGTTGACGAGATCTCGATGAATTGACCACTACGTGCGCTGTGCGGCCAGAGAGATATGAAAAAAGCCACTTCGTTAGCCAGTCAGGATAGCCGATGCGTTTGAATTTGTCAATGATCAAAATATGAGGAACTGTGTCGAATGCTTTAGCAAAATCGACGTACACCGCGTCCACTTGCCTTCCTAATTCAATTTCTCGTGACAGTGAGGTAACGTAGCACATCAAGTTTGTTGTCGTTGAGCGATGTTTCATAAAGCCATGTTGATTTTCAGATATTAATGGTGCGGCTACTGTGTAGAGGACATTGTGCATCAACTTTTCGAAAACTTTGCTTAAACAACACAGTATGGAAACACCACGATAGTTTGCGACTCGGTTGACGTTTCCTGACTTATGGATGGGGACGATAGAAGCATTCTTCCAAACGGAAGGAAATGTTTTTCGCTAAGCGATCGGTTGAATAATATCGTAACAGGGGCTGCGAGGCCCATAGCACACTTTTTCAGGAATAGTGGTGGTATGCCGTCTGTTCCGGGTCCTTTATTGGAGTCGAGATTGTTAATGACCTTCAGCACTTCATCATAGGAGAATTGGATGACGGGAAAGTTAATGTTGTGCGAAGGAATATGCGCGAAGCAATTGTGACGAGGTACAGGACACGACTTACTGAATACATTCTCGAAGAATTCGGCGAAGAGGTTAGCGGCTTCTGCGTTAGAGCTAGCATGAGCCTTCTCGTATGTTATGTTGCAAGGGATGCTAGCAGAAGATCTCAGTTTTCTAACGAAACCCCAGAAACGTTTTGGATCCTGTTTGATGCTTGCTTGAATCTCGGATAAATAGTCGTCGTGAGTGGATTGCAAAACAGATTTGAATGTTGTCTCAACTTCTCTTAGAATGGTTTTGTCGGCTTCAGATTTCGAGAGGAAATAGTGATTGCGTGCCTTCCTGAGTAAGTTGCGAAGATGTCTCAACTCAGAGGTCCACCACGGTTTGTTGAAAGTTGAGTTAACCGCACGTCGTTTGCGCGGTACAAAAATGCTGCAAATTTCGAAGAGCTTGTCGTAAAATGCTGCAGATGTTTCATCGATCGTTACGGTCCTCGCGAGAAAGCTCCAATCAACCTCTTCAAACGCTATATTCAACTGATCGAAATCACACCTGTTAAAATCATAGCCAAAACTGTCAACTTCATCGAGCGAGGTCGGAATAACGTCGCCCACGTCGAATATTAAAACGAACGGCGCATGATGGTTGTCAATTGGTAAAAGTGGTGCAGGAGGCTCAACTAGATCTAGAAGTTCTGGCAGACTTACAAAAACTAGGTCAAGGATTCGACTGTTGATGTTCTCGAAGTGATTAACTTGCCGAAGACCGGTAGCAAATAAGGTTTCGATGAGAGACTGCTCGTGTTCTGATGTAATGTTTGTAGGGATGTAGCCATTTAACTCTTCGTCCAACTGCCATCGCAAATTTGGGAGGTTGAAGTCACCCAAAGACAAAATGATATCCTCTGCCGACGCACTGTTTACGAGGCTCTGCACTGCATTAGCATGGTCAGAATACCGGTCAGCGGATGAGTTGGGGGGGATATAAATTGTGATGATGTAGAGGGAGCAGTGATCCAGACTCACCCGAACAGCTACTTGCTCCAATTGTTCGCTATTTGACAGTTGAATCGCTCCGCAGCGTAAATGATGCTTCACGGCAATCAGCACACCACCACCTCGTGAGTGATGACTGCTTGCTGCACTGCGGTCGCAGCGGAAAAATGTGTAGTCGGAAGAAATCTCTGCGCTTTTGATGTCGTCACGAAGCCAGGTTTCGGTGATAACGAGCAAATCATAGTCGCAACTAGACAGCATCATACGAAGGCGAGCAATTTTGGTGCGCATACCTCGCACATTCTGGTAGTATACTGATAAGCTTGATTTTGGCCTGGAATCGGAGAGCGATTCATGTCTCGTTGGGCAATTAGTGCAAACGTACTTGCCTGAATTCACGTTTTGGAAGCCCCTTTCCCCACACCCACACGTAGGGCCGGGACGGCTGCTGGTCGGTGGCTGGAGTGGCTCGACTACGGTGGGGGGATCGAGGGCTTCCATAGTGCTGTGTTCGGTGCGTCCCGGTGTTCGGCTCACAAGCTGAGATTGTTGAGATGCGTCAAACAATGAAAAAACGCTGGAAACGGAGGGCGGATCAGGTCTTGAAGGGCAATTAGCGCATTGGTACTTACGTGTATTCACGTTTTGAAAGCCCTTTCTCCGCTCCCACACGTAGGGCCGGGACGGCTGTTGGTCGCTGGCTGGAATGGCTCGACTACGGTGGGGAGTAAGGGCTTCAGAGTGCTGTGTTCGGTGCGTCCCGGAGTAAAATCTTGTGATCGAGTCTTGCTTGTAGTTGTGCTGTCACTGTTGGGGTAGCTCTGAGTGCTACTGGTTATGCACCTGAATTTGCAGTAGACAGTCTCCGAAATTTTTGGGTGCTGTAGTCCTCGAACTGTCGAAACATTATTCCCTCTGGCCATGTCGATGGATCAAGTGCGTCGTTCTTCAAGGCTGGATCGAGACCGACTTTGAACGAGATAAATGACATGTTGCTTGTGTCAGTACCTCTGGCCACCAGCTTCACCACATCGGGATTGTTATCCAGTCCTAGATTTGCCTTAACCATTTCCATAATTGCTTCGTTCGTCACATCAGGTTTAATACGTGAAAAATACAGCCAAAACTTATCAACTGGTTTTATGCTGATAGGTACTGAAACTACGTTTGGATTGAGGTGCTTTGATCCGGATTGACACTCAGAAGATGTGCGTACCCCTGAATCGAATTCTCGGGGGCGTTTGTTGGCACGCATTGATTCACTAGCTGTCGGCCAGCGATTGAGTTTTGGGGACTGTAATGACAGTACTGGCTTGGAAGAAATCTTTTTTATTTCCGTTTGCAGGCTATTAATAGCATCAGTAAGCGATGTCAGAGGTGATTTTTCATCCGCATGTTTCGTTATGGTTCGGAGATGGGAGTTATCGAACAAATCAGCACAGTTATCGCACATCCAGTATAGGTTTTTCCGATGTGTCGAGAAATAGCCCAATAGTGCTCGAGACACACCAGAACATGTCATGTGGAACATGGAACCACAGTAACCACGGCAGGCAACATAATCAATGCCAGTAATGGTCAGACTACATTTAGCGCAATTTTTTTCCATGTTCCTCAACGGTGATCACAACGCCTTGCTGTAGACAACACGTAGCACAAGTGGTGAATTAAAACGGTGGCGAAGCTTTATAGCGATGATAGGCTTGAAAGCTGGGACAAAATTTTGTCGGCTATCGATGTTCGAAAGTTTCCACTCACACCAAACAAAACAAAAATCGAGCGAAGGGAGGTGGTAGGGGAAATGTTTGATTACCACTTTCACGAAATCACAACACTAATTCTTAAAAACTAGCTCAGCACACAAACAAGACTTCACTCGCAACGTTGTAAGGTAAACATTAATAACACCGAGAACGATGAACGAGTAATTATAGCACGATATGAAACGGAGAAAAACATAAACAAAATATGCGCTCAGTAAGGTAAACAAGTGCAAGCAAACAGTGATGCCAGAACATTTAAAGGGTGATACGGTCAAAATTTGGTCAAGGGAAAACGCGTGTAAATCGGTGAAATGGTTTATTTAAAAAATCAAATTAAATTTCTTTTTCAAGTTCAATTAGTATAAAATTCAGGAAAAATATTCAGTTAGGCTTCCGCTTTTCCAAATCCGAATTGCCGGGCCTTACGCTTGACCCCTGCCATCAGATTTTGTACAGCCACCTTGTCCACCTTCTTCGCCGCAGAAAGCCAGTTTGCCTTGAACTGCTGCTCGTCCTTAGCAGTTTTTTTGGTCTTCTTTAGGTTCCGCTTGACAATAGCCCAGTATTTCTCAATTGGGCGGAGCTCTGGCGTGTTGGAAGGGTTCTTGTCCTTGGGAACCACCTGCACGTTGTTGGCGGCGTACCACTCCATGGCCTGTTTTCTATAATGGCAAGATGCCAAATCCGGCCAAAACAGTACGGAACAACCGTGTTTCTTCAGGAAAGGCAGCAGACGTTTATTCAAACACTCTTTCACGTAAATTTCTTGGTTGACAGTCCCGGAAGCTATGAAAATGCTGCTTTTCAAGCCACAGGTACAGATGGCTTGCCAAACCAGATATTTCTTTGCGAACTTTGACAGTTTCGTGTGCTTGAAAATATCTGCTACCTTTCCCCTTCCTTTTGCCGTATAAAACTCCTGTCCCGGAAGCTGCTTGTAGTCGGCTTTGACGTAGGTTTCGTCGTCCATTACCACGCAGTCAAACTTCGTCAGCATCGTCGTGTACAGCCTCCGGGATCGCGCTTTGGCCGTCGTATTTTGTTTATCATCGCGATTTGGAGTCACTACCTTCTTGTAAGTCGATAGTCCGGCTCGTTTTTTGGCTCGATGCACGGTTGTAGACGATACACCCAGCTTATTTGCGGCATCTCGGAGAGATAGGTTAGGGTTTCGCTTGAAACTACCGGCAACTCTCTTTGTCGTCTCAGCGGCTTCCGGTTTTCGATTTCCCCCCGATCCAGACTTCCTGGCTGTTGACAAACGTTCCCCAAACACTTTAATTACATTTGTAACGGTTGATTTGGCAACTTTTAGCGATTTTGCCAACTTTGCGTGCGAGTAGCTCGGATTTTCGCGATGCGCGAGCAAAATTTTGATACGCTGCTCTTCTTGCTTGGACGGCATTTTGACAACTGAAGAGTGAATTCCAAAATCAAAATAGGAGCAACATTCTACACACACACGCCTTCAAAATGAGGGGTGTTCAGGTTTTTTAAATGCAAAATTGAAAGAAATATGTCAAGTTGATATTGACCAAATTTTGACCGTATCGCCCTTTAACCACCGTAGGTAGTCAAATCAAACTAATGTGATGTTTGTGCCCAATTCAACGTAAAATTTCGGTTAAATGAAACTAGAATATGTTTGTGTTTACCTTTTTTTTTCTCAGTGTATTATGCCGATCGTCAATGTACACAGTGCGGTCGAAGTTGGAATGTGCTCATCGTTGGCCGCAATGATTGGATCAAAACGGAATCAATCTTAAATGGTGCTGAAACAAGCGTCATTTTGTGTCATGAACGGAAAATACAAAGGACGTGGGCGTGTCTTAGCATATACCTCCAAAGGATCTACTGTTTGCATTGTGGAAGTTTACGTCGAAACGATTCAAAAACGAAAACCATTTCTTCTCGATCACAATGTCAGTGTAACTTTAGCGGAGATCCAAGCTCTTAAAACAGCGTTAGACTTAAAGAAGAAGATCGACTGAAGAACCATGTTATATACACCGATTCCATGACCGCGTGTATTATGCTTGAAAATGCGCTCGAAACGAAAAAAGCCGAAACTGTTTTAGCAGATATATTACAGATGGCACAAAGATGGAATATTTTAATTAAGTGGATACCACGTTCACGGTGTTCTATTCAGCGTTATTATCAAAAATAATATACCATCAAATCGGTGAACGCCAGTTGGTTTGTTATGCTATTTTTTACCTCTGGGTGAATTTTCAAAAAAATCCTTGGGCAAAATTTTGAGCTACGCCCTTTTTAAGTGTTATACAAACAATGATTCAAAGTCAGAAATCTTGCACCTGTACAAGTACAATATGCAATTGTGAAATTAGCCGGGCTGCGAAAGTTGTAATTGGGAAAAAATTACCCGGTTTAGTTCCAAAGAAAGTTCCGGAAGGAAGGTGAAGCCAAGCCTTCCCAGAAAGAAAGTTTCTAAGTGGCTAAAGTGGTTCGCATTTGTAACGTTTGCCTGTCTGAAACCAAGCGAGGTAAAAAGCATGGATGTAACTCTTCTGAACGAACAGAAAATTGTCTAAAATTCTAAAGGCTAAAAATTCTCCGTCAAAACCGGCAGAAACTGCGGTGTCTGATTTTCTAACTGATAGCTGGCCCACAATTGATACGTTGTGGATACGTTTGCGTGAATTTGACAGATTTCCCATACGTTTTCTGTCAAATTTACGTCAACGGAAAGCAAACGTATCTATTGTGGGTGACCTTTCAGAAAGCGTCATCTTCCGGTATAGACATCAACTTATATGTTCTTTACATTGATAATAATAACAATTTCATATGCTGGCAATCAGATTCGTCTCTCTAATCGTAGAGGTAAGTCGTCTCTACCAAAAAACATGACCTGTTTAAAATTAAAACGGAAAGTTAATTAACCATGCGGAAAACTCCAGGTAATGTTTTGGGCACGATTGTTAAATGAACTAGCTTTTTACACAATTGTTTACAGGCGTCATGAGGGGCCTTAAGCGGTCCAGAATAATCCAAGCTTTTCAGGAACTAAAAATAAGCGTTTGAAGATGAATTCACAGTTAAGCGATCTTTTTAGTATGATTGAGCTCGGAGAAGTAATTATTGGACATATAGTGGTGAAAATCTCAGCTGAATTGACTTATTTTTCAATTGGTTACAGATGTGCAAAAAATGAATTGTGCCTTGATCAAAAATTATGTTCCTAGGCAATTACCGTAATTTTGAAAGGGCGTAAGTAACAAATTTTATTATCAAAGTTTCTCAAAAACCGATCCAGAATTGAATAATGGTAAAACGAACAGACTGGCGTTCAACATTTTGATGATAAATGTGTTTTTATTGATATTATATTGATTTTCATTTGATTTTTTAGCTTAAAATGGCGTAACTTAAAATTTTGCACAAGGATTTTTTTTTTCAAATATAAGTCCAGACGTGTGGAATGGCATAAAAAAACCAACTGGCGTTTAGCGTTATGATGATAAATGTGTTTTTCTTTAATGTTATATTGATTTTTATTCGATTTTTATCTTTCACGACTTAAAAAGGGCCTAACTAAAAATTTTGTCCAAGGATTTTTTTGAAAATTTGCCATAACAAACCAACTGGCGTTCACCGATTTGATGGTATATTATTTTTGATAATAACGCTGATTAGAACACCGTGACGTTGGTACTTATGGGACCTTGCAGATAAATTTGCTCGTCGAAAGGGCGAAAGTGGTTTTTTGGAATTCAAAACGAATGTTGTGAGAAACCATGGTACTACGGGATAGGCCTAGACAGTACAGAAGTAAGGTTGATGAATGACAGGTCACAGCTACTCACGCTACTGGTTGGCGCGAATGAAGACTGTGAATGATGGTGAATGTGAACTGTGCCAGAAAGACGAGACAGCTGATCATGTCATTCTGATCTGCCCAAGGCTGAACCATGTTAGAATGGTCAACAGTTTTGAGTGTACGTATAGAACTTTGTTAGATGCGCTTAAAATCAAAGACATAAGTCTTTATAATAAATTCGCTGACTTTCTTAATAACTGAATAACTGGATTTTTAAGCATCAAATCAGAATCAGAAAAGTGTAACGTTTCGCTGAAGTAACAGGGCATATAGTCAGAGTGACTATCCCTCCAAGAGCTGTCAAGCAGCTTGAACCAGAAAGAAAAAGAAGAAGAATCATGGACGCGAAAAGAGAGCTCGTGATAAGTCTGTTTTTGAAACATTTAAAACCGTTTGCTATTTTAAAGAAATTGAAACCACTCGGAACAAACGAATGATTCATCTTTTTTACCATTAAACGCTACGAAGAAACCAGTTCTTGGAAAATACCTCCAGACCGCAGACCAGGCCGTAAAAGCTCTGTCATGTATCCGGGAGCAAACAAACAGGGGGAGAGAACTTATTCGGCGGAATCCTGGTAAGTCTGACCGAAAGATGGCCAAAGAGTGAGGAATGTTGCAGTCAATGATCAGGAATGTTTTGAAAGACGACTTTGGACTAAACAACGGGTGTACATGCACGCGCTCGAAAGCACGGCGGTGGAGATGGACTAAGGTTGCTTTTTACAACAATGGGTTTTCAAGTTCGTTTGGCGTAAATAAGCAAATCAGATCATCAGAGTTATTAAAAATAAGTTGTACTTATCGGTAAAAAGTACAGTATCCATTACTGTCCTTGTCTTTTCACATTCATTCCATTAACCACGTTCCATTTTGTTAATGTAAAGGCCCTTCTGCAGGTTATATGGAAAGTTTCCTTCAATCAAGAATTTCTGAAGCCAAAAATTTCATCACTGCAACCAGGCAACCAGGTGCACCGGTATCAACTCCCTTGTCTAGTGGACCTTTCGGGGAACCTGGCGAATGCGACCGAACTGTAATGGTTCGGACGGGACTTCTCCCTTCCTTATTGTAAATATTCCTCTTATTTCTTCTTAAGACTTCATAACAAAATTTAAAACTCACTTCTCACAGCCATTTTTAATATTGTAAAAAAAATTCGCGAAAAAAAAGAAAAAAAAAATTGACAGCTCCTTGAAAAGTCAACCGGTCCTCGAGATAAACTAGCTGTTAAAAAGTTCCATAACATTTCAAAGGTGATGGTTTGGGAATGTTTCACCAAAACGTGCAAACCACCTACTACCTACTTTGTAGAGGACTTCTGGGATTTCCTGGATGTATATCCTCAGGGTTGGCACGCTTACCAAACGCAAGTTGGGGGGCAGGGAACGATCGCACGTGATACACAAAAGACTCTACGAGTGCTTCACTTTAGCAATTCACCGGTTTATTTAACTTGTCCTGCATTTATTCTCTTTTCTTACTTCCTTCTATTCTCCTTATCTTCCCCAATTTTCTTACATTCTATCGAATCTTTCTCCTTTCTTCAGGGCCCTTTGCAGCACTACCACCACGTGTCTTTCATCATCGAGCGCATCATCACCGCTTGACCGTTATCCTTGATGAAGGCGTGGGAATCCTCCTGTGCCCGCTTGCAGGAGGTTCCTCATCGAATTTTCCGGTCCGCTTCTAAGCATCTAGGCTAGCATGCTAGGGGGTAGAAGGTGGTTACACACCGATTACTTGTCTATCTGCCATATTTGATAGACGTCTGCATTGAGTTATCTAAAATTAACGGTTACCTATTGTTCGGCGGCGCGAGTGATCAAGTGAGCATAGACCAAAAAAATCCCAATATCTTGGAGCAAGGAAACCACTATCATATTTTATGAGTGGCTCCAATAGCATCTTTCTGTTTTTTTTGTTTTAATAATCATTAGCATCTTTCTGTTGGTATAAATTGATTCAAATTGGCTCTCAAGCGTGAATTCAGCGTATCATTTACTAAAATATAGAGCCAAGCCGTCCACCAAGAAGGTGCCAAAAATATTAGCTTAGAAATCAACAAAAGAATAAAGTTTCAAGAATGCGCGAAACGCTACTAGAGACGCAAATTTCGCAAAATCCTTCAATCATATTTTATGTTATAAATTGCTCTTTAGGACGTTCAACTTGCTTGTTGCAAATATTAGATCCACTTGTAGAATGTAGTTGTACAAACAGAAAGTTAACTAGAAACAAATAGTCTGCGTCGAGCATCGGATGTGAACGGTTGTATTGATGATTTGTTGCGCACTATTGTTTCGATTATATATTGTTCAGTGGCGCGAGTGGTCGAGTGCGCACAGAAAAAAAGAAAACAATGAAGCTGTTTTCCGGTGACATTTGGTGTTCCGTCGGGTTAATTAATTGTGATCCATATTGTTCGCTTGCCACACTCACTGGGCCACCATGTCTTTGAACAAGTGAGCCACAGTTGGTATAAATCGATCCAAAATCTCAGGGATTAGTACTAATTACGTTGTTTTTTTTTCTAATGAAAAACCACCATCATACTTTGTGAGTGACCCCAATAGCTACTTGATCCCAGTCACATTCTAGACATACTGTTATCTTTTGAGTAAATTTGTTCTAGAAACAGATTTTTGGAGACTTTTTTTTGTATGTGTTGGAATAACCAGATAGCTTTGATTAAGCATCTCATAAGAACATCAGTTGGTGAGATGTTTCATCATCTTTAACATTTGGTGAGTTTTCTCCATATTTATGAATTGTTTTGTCGTTTCAGTTTGCTGTTTTTGGATGCAATGCATTTCTTGATTAATTGTGAAATAGAAAAAGAAAAATCTTTATGATTTTTCAGAAATGTTTTTCAAGAAGATATAATTGGTGCTATAAGTGTACAATTTGTTTAGCATCGTAAAACACTAGGTATGGGTTGAAGCGCTTTTTCAAAATTGAGTGTGTTTTTTTAAATTGAGTGCGAGTTTGGTTTATCTTACCTACAGCACGATGAAGATATTTACTAATAAATCAGGATTATATAATTTTTTGTTCTTCTTAGCACTGCCAACCCAGCAGTTTTAAGGTTTATTTGAATTCTTGTACCATTTACCATTCTGTTCCATGGGTGAAACGTGCAAAGAACACACCGCGTCCGTACTTGCAGCGATAATTGAATACACGGCGCGCACAAATTATGAATCACTATTAAAATCAATAATAGCGATTATAATTGAAAAATAAAATTAAACAGAAAAAAAACTGCGAAAAATATTCAACGACACTTGCATTAATGGCAATCTGATTGCGATTTCATGAGCCTAGCTACAAACAGCAGTGATAACCAACTCAAGCGATAGACGCATGAGGCTGGAATTTTCATCGTTATCGGTGCGTTTTATGAGTGAATGGTTGGGAATTTTATGCGGCGTGATTAACATAACGGCCTCAATGGTGCTTAATTCGAAAGCACGCGTTAATAATGCAGGTGAAAATAAAATGTCACTGTTGTTATTTGTTTGTGTGTGATTTTGTTTCGGTGGAATTGCTTTGGCTTTATAACGCACAGGAAGCTACTTGAGCTATATAATTCACTCATTACAATAGAACCAGCAGTTATGATCGTATGTGTTGGAGCTTGTAAATTTGCGACAACTTTCATTTCTGTATCGGCATTTTACGGCATGGAACATAAAGTAGAGGCAACGTTAAATTTTGTGTTTAAATTGCAAGGATTTTGTTTATGAATATGCGCAATAAATTTCAGTTTTTTCCTGTACAGCAGTAATAGGTATATATTAATGATAAAACTGTATAACATCTCCATGCTATTTTTATAAATTTGAAAAGATTTGAAAAGAATTCCTTTTAAAAACATACTGGTAAACGGGGTAACATGAAACACGGCATGTCGGTTAATTGGATTGCCTTTTGCATCCCGACATGTCAGTTAATTATGTTTCTACCTTGATTAAAAAGTTCCTGAAAATTATTCCGGAAATTGAAAATACAAGATTATACATCACAATCGATATTGTCTTCTCTTGTCAACTGTATCGCCATTATATCTGGGCTTGATCCGATCGTCGAAATAATTTCTATGTTCAGTTTGCGGTATTCGCATGATCTCATCTTGAGTCGACCGAATTGGAAAAAGTGCCAGGAAGCCGAATCAGATGAATTCGATGGTTGCTGAGTGGTATTTGTTTCGTTTTTAGCCAAATGTTCACGGATAACGATGGCATTGTGTGACGATGCAATATTGTGGTGCAAAATCCATGAGGTGTTTGCTCAGAAGTTCGGTTTTTGTTTGGCGAATTGCTTCACGCAAACGTCGCATAACGCCCAAGTAATACTTCTTGTTGACGGTCTGGCCTTGTGGAAGGAATTCATGATACAAAACACCCTTCTAATCCATGAAAACTGTGAGCATAGCGGCTCATTCGGTGCATGCCATTCACTCGCTCCATGTCTGGATTGCGTGTCAAACTCATAAATCCTCGTCTCGACTCCAGTAATGATCCGTTCGATGATTGATGGTTCAGATTCTGTCTTAAAAATCTTGTCTTTTGCGACGTCAACGCGATCCCTTTTTGCATGAAATTCAAGTCTTCCAGCGCCAGCTTTTCAGCGACACGTCTGAGGCCGAAATTATTAACCAAAATTACAAGAACGGAGCAAAAAGCCATTTTCAACAACTCTGCCATCTCGCTAATGGTCAAGTTTCGGTCTTCGGTCATGCATACTTTGATTTTGTTGATTTTTCCGTCGACTTTTGACGTCGATGACATACCGCTTCTCTCATCACGGACTCACAGCCTCTTCTGAAACGTTCGTGCCGTTGATAAACGACAGTTTTCTTCAGAGTATCGCTACCGAAACAGTTTTCCAACATTTGCAACGTCGTCGCACCATTGAAACCATTTTGAACGCTAAATTTAATACAAACTCGTTGTTGCAAATTCAATTCCATTTTGAAAAGTGTACAAAATCGAGTTCACACACAATCGCAAATGTACTCAATAAAGGTCGGTATCGTGTTGGAAAGAAATTTCTTTTTCTATCCCAAACCCATGTTAAATTTCGTTTACTGAAACAGAAAAGTAAAAAACCAAATAGAATATCTGCAGCAGTATCCACCTGAAAAGAACGAAAAATAAAATTGGAATTTGTAAGTTTTTCGCGCAAACTAATGGGAGCTGTCATTTTTAGTTTCGGAAAAATATTCCGCTCGATTATTCCGTATGTGAAAGTGACATTTCGTTCCATGCATATCAATTATGTATACATTCTACAGATGGTATAAACTTGTTTGGATCGAATGAGAAGTACCGAGCCACGTTTCAAAAACATTTCATTGAAACGACAGGCGGAACTAAGCCTAAGATTGCGTGAAAATATCAAACGTTCAAAGGCAAGCGTCTCTCCGGAAGTAGTTCAGAAATATTTCGATAATATGCACACAGTTTGAAAAGAACATGTAATTTCCAGCGTTATCTAATGCACATAAAGGAAACGGTAGATTTGGCAGAAATGAATGGGATATTTCATGTAAACTTAAGTCAGATAACGCCTGAATCTAGTCTGTTGTATGAAAGATTGCATACATTGTTGTATGCGCATGAAAGATTGCAAACAATTTCGTTGCTTACGCCTCCTGTGCCTTAAAATTAAACCAGGGGAAATTTCCACGCGTTTGTTAAAATTAATTATTCTTTTCTGTGCAGGCTAATATAGAAAATGATGGTAAATAACGATCAAACTAATGTATGCGATGATCCTGGGCGAACCACGATAATAGTTCAATGGGGCATCAAACATTCTAAACGAATCGGGTATTCATCTAAGCCAAGCATTTTCGTCATGTTTGTGGGATCTGCATCTGGACAACATGCTGCCACCTTTTGTAGTGTACAAGAGCAAGAACTTGTACGAATCCTGGGCTCAAGGAGGTCCACAAGGCATCATTTAAGGATGTTCAGAGTCCGGATGGTTTGACAATAATCCGTTCGAACATTGGTTTTTGGCATAATTTATTTATTGAATTTTCTTCACCGGGTTTGAATCTTTTTCCGCTTTTCTTCAACTTCTTCTTCATTATCGCCCAAAACTTTTCGATCGGACGAAGTTCTGGTCTATTTGGCGGGTTCGCCTCCTTCGGGACCACATTAACGCCCTTCGCTTCGTACCAATCCATTACAGGCTTAGCGTAATGGCACGAAGCGAGATCCGGCCAGAACAGCGTGGGACCACGGTAAGAGCGGAGGAAGGGCAGCAAGCGCTTCTGCAAGCATTCCTCTCGATAAATCTGCCCGTTTATGGTGCCGGTTGTAACGAACGGCTTGCTGTACCGTCCGCACTCGCAGATCGTCTGCCACAACAGGTACTTCTTCGCGAATTGTCCATCTTTCTCTTCCGGAACTTCTCCGGAACCTCCACAAAAAACTCGAGGCCGGGGATTTGTTTGGTGTCCGCCTTGATATATGTCTCGTCGTCCATGACGAGACAGCCTGGCTTGACCAGCCACTCACGGTACAGCTTCCGCGCACGCAATTTGGCCACCGTGTTTTGCTTGTCAGTCCAGTTTGGCGCCTTTCTGACCTTAAAAACACGTAGCCCAGCCCACTTCATGGTCTGCTGGACGAGCCACTTCGACGAATTGACCTTTTTGGCCACGCCTCGGGTGGTAAAGTTCGGGTTATTCTTAAAGTACTGCCTTATCTTCCGCGCCTTCTCTGGGTATTCCGTTTTCGGTTTTCGGCCGCTTCCAGCGCGCCGCTGGATGGTCTTCGTCTCTTGGAATATCTTCACAACGCGGGACCCGGTGGAATGGTGGATTCCAAGCTTTTTGCCGATCCATATGTGTGACTGACCAGGATTATCGATCATCGCGCCCAAGATTTGCTGGCGAAGCTGTTCCTGTTTCGAATATGCAAAACTACAGATCGCAATAAAATTTTGCACACATAAACATAACACTCTTAACTAGTATTACCCAAAATTTCATTAATTTTTACCCACGCGATAAAAAGTTACACCCAAAACAAAGTGTCGCATTTTTTCCGAGTCCAATCTTTAAATACCAACTCTCATTCAGACTCCTTCACGATTTTACGAATATTATGGTGTTTTTGCACTCGCAGAGGATGCATCATAAGTTTCGCCAGCTGTTTCATTATTGAGCAGCAACACTTGCCGACCAAGTCAAGAAAGTTTGATCGATCCGAAACGGGTTGTCAGTTATCTGTAAGTACCAAGCAACTATCGGATGGGATTATGCAGAATTTTTGAATCGGGAGAAATTGCAAAAAATACTGATTGGGCTGAAGGCAGAAAGGATCTATATCTTCAAGATAAACTGAGGAACATTTAGCTGGACCTGTAGAAAGTAAAGTTGTGCTTTTTTTGTTCATGGCGGAAGCGGAGTTTATTACGCTAGCAAAAGCTGTTCAAGAAGCACTATGGCGGAAGCAGTTACTACGGGAACTGAATAGAAGTTCGAAAGGACTGGTTATTTATGAATACAGCCTGGAGCTTGGAGATAATTAAGACAGAAAATATAACATTGAGGACCAACAATGAAGATTCATTTTGTTCGAGATCAAATTCAGAATAATAGGTGCATAGGTACATTCCCAAGTCGCTATTTTACTTGCCCAAACGAAAGAACCTCATCACCAGGTTTGGAGTATTTATTGTTTATATGCGGCTGGTAGTAAACTTTTTATAAATGTATGGGATTTCCTGAACCGGAACATTCGCCATGGCGGACAAAAACATGAGTGTTTGCAGGTTTTTAAGTTCTTTCTTCGTTTTATTTATCAATTCCTCCTCAGATTTTGCGACAAAATTGTTGGAGTAGATCTTACGCTTCAGGTTGGCCCAGTAATTCTCGATGGGACGCAGCTGGGGGACGTTGGGCGGGTTCACCGACTTGGGTACCACATCGATATTCAGTCGCTCCATCTCCTCCAACGATCGCTTCGAGTAGTGGGCCGACGCCAGATCCGACCAGAATGCCACGTCTTTGCCCTTATGTTATTTCTTGAGGATCGACGCAACTTCCGGCAGGCATTTCGTACTATAAATTTCTTCGTTCACGGCCAGTCCGGAGCGAAAGAAGAGCGGCTTTGACATCTCCTTCTCGCTGATTGTCAGCCACAGCAGCACCTTCTTGGGGAACTTGGTGTGTGAAATGAACTTCACGTCAGAGCTCACTGCTTTCGTGGGGGAAGTAAAATACGAAGTCTCGTGCCAGTTGTTGCCATCCAGGGTGTGATAGGTCTCGTCGTCCATCACCACCGCCACGTCGCGATTCGCCGGGATAATCGCGTTGACCATCTTACTCAGCCGCTGCTGCTGCGTCATTACTTGCAGCTCCGAAACCAGTTGACGCGACTTCCGTTTCCTGACATGTATGTTCATGTTTGCCAGGTACTTTTTCACTGTTTGACCGGTTGAACCGACCTCCCGGCCAAGCGCACGCGGCGATGTTGACACTTTTTCCTCTTCAGCATTATTTGGAGCTTCTTGTAGGTCGGGGTCGTTGGCCGTCCGGAACCGGGCGATGCACTGATTGTTGTCTAATAGTGCCAAGATGTTGTGGATACCGGAACGGGCGTATACGGCGTCCACAAAGAGCCGCACGATGTCCGTTTTCACCGCGGTGGGTTGCCGTTCTTTGAACGCGCACGCTTCTGAGCGGAGTTGCTTCACTGTTTTTGCCATCCGGTTAGAGTTTGAGTTCAAATTTTTTCTTCTGACTCATGGGTTACTATGATTGATGCTGCATGGGTGGTTTCGTCAGTGCGGGCATTTTTGTCCATTTTTCAAATGCAAACGTTAGTACACGACACATAAGAAGTCTGCACTGTGTAGACGATATACGCGTATCTGTCAGGATAAGCAATAAAGATAGAAATTGAATGGAAATAAATAATCTATCTTCTCATTTTTTAGTCAATTTGACCTTGATAAACTCATAAATTGTCTTGACGCGCATCTGCCAAACGACACAAGCCAAACGTCAAACGAAAATGATACCCTTATGTGGATGTTACCAATCATCCGCCATACGCGTTCGTTAAATGCGGAAATTTCACGATATAAACATATAAACAATTTTTTTGCTGCCTTTGTTTGTTCTGATAAACATTAAACTTGAGTTTGGCAGATTTGATGAACAATCGAAGTGTTTATAAAAAAAATCCTTTGTTTATACTTTAGTGTCTATTAGGGGGCTATGTACATTCAGAGGCATTTTCAACAGTCCTCATATTAATTGCCACCAGTGTACATCACTATATTTGATCGAAACCTACATATTGAATCAAACTTAGATTCATCAATATCGTTATTTTTGGGGGCAACTCCATCTAATGTAGAATAGCAGGTAATCTGAGTTGGACAAACTGACGCATGAAGTCCTATTAGAAGATTTTAACTTATCAAATTTCGCCTTATCAATCAAATAAGTTAAATCACCTATTCAATCGCCTATCAATCATATAAGTTAAATCGCCTCTTTTAAGCTTATCAAAATCACTTTCATTGCCTTACAATTTCTCATCTGCCAGAACGTGTTTCTTCGGGAAACGAATTTAACGCATAATTAATAAGAAGGCGGTTCAAGTATTCTTACTTTAAACCTATTGAAAACGCACGTACTCTCTTACACGTCTCTTTCTCCTTTTTCCACTCAGTGACTGCAGTAGGTTAAACTCATTACAATTAGCTGCCGTCGCTCATGAATAGTAATGAATCTGTCAACAACGTCATGTAGCTCTCCCTACTCTTGAAATATTCTGCAACTAGCTTCTGGATCTCTGAATCTCGCCGACTCTCAACTTAGAATATTCACGGACTCGACTGGAACGGGAATTGAACCCACCTCTTCCAATTTGGTTACACTGAGCCGTCTAACGATAATGGTTTCTGAGGCCCCCACTCGTTGCCGGCATTATTGCGTGGGAAAGCACCGACGAGCAGATCACATCAGTTCACTGCTCTTCCCTTTAACCGGGTGATCCGTCAAAAAAAAAAGTAACAATCCCGTCAGCAGATTTACCTTCACAATTTTTCCACCTTCTCATCATGTAGGCAAATCACTCTGCAAGGTACATACATAGCTAGCTAGCAGCCGCGTTCAGTCATCGTACCGACCCGGCTTAGTCAACCTCCCTGGTAATGTAATGGAGCATAAAGGATGGCTTTCATTTCAGCATACAATATGAGCCTTTATTTGGGATGAAGCACCCAACGACGGCGCCGTCGACCTGGATGGACTTGTCGTTGGAGAGGCAGGCTGGCAGTTCTTCATCGTCGTTCTTCGCTCAGCAGTCGCTTTCTAGTTAAGTTCTGGCATGTGTTCTCAAGCCATAATTCTTCGACACACGACGCCCAACCTGGCTGCCTGGCTACATACTTACATACATATGTATATTGGTTGGTATGCTGATAGTTTGACTGCAAAAGTGCACGGTTGGTCGGTCGAACGTTCGGATTGGTTGGTACTCCTTGCTGCACGATTTAGCTGCTCGTGTATTTCTATCCTCCTAAATATGACTACACTTAGTTTAATATTCATTAGTGTCGGGACAAGCCATCCGATGGGATGCAGCGGCAAGGTTTTCCTAGGAGCAGCAGCTAGTAGATTTATTCCTTCCAAAGGCACGGCTGAAGCTTGCACATAAACATAGCTACGCCACCAGCAAACTGCTTGTTACAGTCAGTCTCCGGTTCAGTAGTTCCTCTGAATGATGTCATACGGTGAGGCGAGATGTAGTAGCAGGTCCTGAACAATCTGCAGGCGTGCGTTACTAGTGAAAGCAAACCAATTCCAGGCAGGTACCGGCGGCAGTCTTAAATTTTACACTGCAGGCGTTTGGTGTCATACATTTAAAAAAAAACTGTTCTATTGCTGCATATTTACAAGCACCAAAGGGGTAAACCTGCATAGTCGCAATGTGTCAAACATCTGCACGCTCTCGGGTGGCAACTCATGCAGCTGAGTCCCACATTCTTACTGCTGTTTGTAACCCGAATGGGAAAAATCTTCCTCCTCCTGGCTTCTTTTGAGTAATGTAAATTAAATTTATTATTTACAAGTTTAATGAAACCGCATACACATGTACAGTGCTTGCGAACCGAGAGTTGGCTTTTGAAAGGGGCGTCATCTGCGACGACGGTGACGACGTGCTGTTGCTCACATTAGTGTTGCACCGAGGTATGATTCTCCTCTAGGTACTCATGTGAGTTGATTCAAATGAATTTTCTTCATTGCGTTGTGGTCCATGCTTTGCTTACTGCCGCTGGATGTTGACTGTTGATCCGCACTGCAGAAAAACTAGGTTGTTAAAGTGAATGGACAGTTCTGCCAGGGAGAGGATAATCATAATTTATTATTTCTGGAGTATGCCTTGGTTTTGGTGAAGTCTTGTCTTGTATAGGAATGGTGCATCGTGCTTCATTCGTGATCAGTGTAATATTTTTGTTCCAGGCGATGCTCTGATGATACTTCTTGGCATATTTGTAGGTGAAGGTTAGGCAGTTATACCGGAGTGTGTAGTTGGAAAACTTATTTTTCTTCTAATCATAGGTAGACCTGAATAGAAAATTATTAAAGTAAACAACTTTTTTAAAATGACTTCAAGAGCGAACACGAAATTATTCCAATACTTACAACTGGCTGCAACTTTTTTTCCCACTGGACAGAAATTAACCAAATTTTGAACAGTTCCTCCTTGAAGTGTAATGTTTACATCATGTGAATTGCGTAGTTGTGAGGTTTGTTGCGGTCAAAATGGGAGTGAGTAAAATGGAGACGCGTGAAAAAATTGTGTGCGCTCACAGAGATATTCAGGAAATCTGTATATCAACCGCCTCAAGAGTACTGAATAGGATGACAAGCGTGAAGTAGAAAGAAATCATGGAGCACCATGTAGGAAGATGGAAGGAAAGCTTAAGGGTTACTTCACCCAAAATCTCAACCTATGTGGTTGGCGTTTCGCAAAGTTTGTGTAAAGATTGGACTCGGAAACATGCGACACTTTGCTTTGGGTGTAACTTTTTATCGCGTGGGTAAAAATTAATAAAATTTGGGTAATACTAGTTTAGAGTGTTGTGTTTATGTGTGCAAGATCGCGATCTGTCAAGTGGTTTTCAAGTTGCTTTCGAAACAAGAAGAGCTACGCCAGGAAATCTTGGGTGCGGTGATCGATAATCCTGGTCAGTCGCACAGATGGATCGGCAAAAGGCTTGGAATCCACCATTTCACCGTGTTTCGCGTTGTGAAGATGTTCCAGGAGACGAAGACCATCGAGCGGCACGCTGGAAGCGACCGAAAACTGAAAACGGAATACCCAGAGAAGGCGCGGAAGATAAGGCAGTACTTTAAGAATAACCCGAACCTTTCTACCGAGACGTGGTCAAAAAGGTCAATTCGTTGAAGTGGTTCTTCCAGTAGACCATGAAGCGGGCTGGGCTACGTGTTTTTAAGGTCAGGAAGGCGCCAAACCGGACTGACAAGCAAAACACGGTGGCCAAATAGCTTCCGCGGCTGGTCAAGCCAGGCTGTCTCGTCATGGACGGCGAGACATATATCAAGGCGGACACCAAACAAATTCCCGGCCTCGAGTTTTTTGTCGGTACGTCCCGCATGGAGGTTCCGGAAAAGTTCCGGAAGAGATTTATCGAGAGGAATGCTTGCAGAAGCACGCTTTTCTGGCCGGATCTCGCTTCGTGCCATTACGCCAAGCCTGTAATGGATTGGTACGAAGCGAAGAGCGTTAATGTTGTCCCGAAGGAGGCGAACGCGCCAAATACACCAGAACTTTGTCCGATCGAAAAGTTTTGGGTGATAATTAAGAAGAAGCTGAAGAAAAACGGAAAAACATTCAAAACCGAGGATGCTTGGAAGAAAAACTGGGAGAAATTGTGTAAGGAAGATGGACAAAGCCTCGCCCAAGATCTCTTGAGCAGTGTTAAGAGAAATGTACGAGCATTCTGTTTAGGGGATGAAATTCAATAGATAAATTATGCCAAAACATAGCATATAATATATAGTTATTTAATCCTTGAAAATTTGAGAAGTATCCGATTTTAAATGAATTTATGGTGATCATCATTGTGTGTCTCATTTTTTCCGAGTCCAGTTAAAAAAAATCCATAAACGCAATGTACGACCGCAAACTTTTGCCAAGACACGTGATGGAAACGTAGATGTCGGCAAAATACACACAGAAAAGAATATTTAATTTTAACAAGGCACTACCCAAGCAACAATTTTGGTTTTATAAGGGTTTTAGAGGGCATGAATAAGACTTCATGAATGCTATAAAACCATGATAAAACCAGCAATGTTCCTTGGGTATGGTACGAATGGACAAATTTCGTGACAAAAATCGATACCTCGAAAACCATTAACTTTACATAGACGATGTCTTCGTAAAATTTAATTTAAATGGTCCTTTTCTGTTCATAATAAAAATCGTTTGATTTTGAGGATTTTTTACTTCTACAAAATTGTAGATATTTTAATTTAGTGAAACTTTGTTGAAAAAATTTAACTTTTATCTCATCTACTTATCGTTTCAAAACAGTTTTTCTGACTTTCCTAAGGGTGGGACATAAAAAAACAGTTTTTTTGCTGTAACTTTTTGATTTCAATTTGAATTTGAAAATTTTGCAGAGATGACTTTTAGGGAATGAAATGACGCACTTTTCGAATATCCAAGATAGTTGCTAGTTATTATAGAAAAAAAAAAGTTAAAGAAGTTGAAGTTTAAAAATAAAACGTATTTGCAAGATATCTTATTCCCTTATATGCAAATATTTGTAAATACAAAGTACGTGAACTGAAAGTAAAAACTTCCATCTACAGGATCTATGCAAAATTGTTCGTCTCCTTTTGTTTCCTTTAGGAGAAAAACTCGTTTTAAAATTGGTAGTTTTGATGATGATGATGGTCCCGCCACTTACTCCTACAAAGGTTTGAGCTAGACGATTTATCTATTAGATAATTTATTTAAAGCAATTCCACCAGTTATGCAAAAAAACAAACTGATTTCATCTACAGATGTAAACTTCTTCCAAAACTGTTCATTTGCTTTACAGCGATATAATTGTGAAAAGCTATTGATGTCAACCACAAATGTTCGCAAGTATTTCCAGCGATCAGGAAATCCTATTACAATTCAAATCACAGAATCCCGTTTAAGGACATTATCAAAAGACAAGCCAATATCCGATCCTACCCGCTACAGAGCCAATGCAGTTCCAACACGAATGGAGCCACCAGCTTAGTTTTGGGCTGACCAATTGGGAAATCAAGAAAATTTCCAAACCCAAAAAATCCTGGACCGGCCCTTGTCAAACTTTTACTTTCAACCACAACAGAATTGGCAAGGAATTCCCAGACAATCAGCCAGACAACCCACTACTATTTCATGGTATCTTCTCAAGCATTAGAGCCCAATTTTTTTTTCATGAAAAGAAGTCCTTTATACCTGTATACCGCGTGCGAGGCTCAAACAATTGTAGACTACTTTCTTTATTTTTTTTTAACTACAACAACATGAAACAAATTTTCATCATCATCACCGTGACGAACAAAATAGTTTGTAGTGTTGATAAAAGTGAGAAAAAAAAGTATGTAAAAAGAAAATAGCCAACTCATTATAATCCGTTTGTTAAAAACTTCGTCAAAATACAATCTTCATTTAAAAAAACAAAAAAAAAGTAACATAACCGTACAAGAAATAGTCCATACAAAATAATCCGTTTTATATCAGTAAAACATTGTCAGTTACAATCTTCATAAATGATTTAAAAAAAATTTGCTTACTGTTTAGCAAACAGTTTTAACGTGTGAAATACATAGTCTTTTAAATTCTGAAAGTGTTGGCGCACGTTTAATGTGTCAAAAAATTCGGTGTTCTTATTTCATACGCGTTTCTAGTGTTGTATCTATGAATATCACTTCCTCTTTCAATTCGATCACACAAATATCGAGGCAGCAAACCATTAACTACTTTAAAAATAAACACCATAGTCAAATATACAATTCTCTGCTTCACCGATAACCATTGCAACGCGTCTAACATTAAAGTCGAGGAAGTGAATCTGTTACATCTCAAAATCAAACGCATTATTTTATTCTGCAAACGCTGTAGCCTCAGTATTTGTGTTTGATTGGCCAAAAATAAAATGGAAGGGCAAAAGTCCAAATGAGGAGAGATGATTGATTTGTTTGGCTGTATTTTACTGCAAGTAGTTAAATCGTTTTTCAATCAGCACAGAATTCCATACTTCTTGGCAATTTTCTTGATGACATTGTCAATGTGAGCGTTGAACTTTAGCTTGTCATCAATAATCACGCCAAGATATTTAATCTCCCGAACGCGATCAATTGTCTCACCATCAATCGTTACTGAGACATCCTCATTTACTCGATTCTGCGATATTACCATAAATTTAGTTTTGCTTATATTCAATTTCAATTGCTTACATTTCAACCATCTACTTAGAAAATGCAAATCTTCGTTCTAGTGAGAAACGGCTTCATTTAAATCCTTAACTGCAATGAATAACACTGTGTCATCTGCAAACAGATTAATGTCACAAAATCGTAAAAAACGTCGCATGTCATTAATATACATAATAAACAAAAGGGGCCCTAATACACTTCCCTGGGGCACTCCAAGGTCATTCCCCACGGGACTAGAAACAAAATCATTAAAAACAGTCCGTTGAGTTCTGTCAGACAAATAACTCTCAAACCATCTGTATGCAGTACTCGAAATTCCAAAGCGCTTTATTGTTTTCAACAACAAGGGCCTAGAAATTGTTTCAACAGCGCGTTTCAGATCCAAAAAAACAGCAACATTCGTATCTCTATTCTCTAAGTTATCTTTCCATTTTGCTAATACTAAATTCAACGCGGTTTCACAAGAATGGCCTTCCCGGTAGCCAGATTGTTTCGGTATCAACAAAGAATTACTATTTAAACATTCCAGCAACTGGCCTTTCACAACAAGTTCTAAAATTTTCTCTAATGTGTGCAGCATGTTGATAGGACGAAACTCTTCGGTTTTAATCGTTCCAGCAACCTTTTGAATCGGAACAACCAACGATTCTTTCCACATTTCAGGCACGTGCCCAGTTTGTCATGATTCATTAGTAAGGTCCAGTAAAGTGTGACCAATGACATGAAAGCAATCTTGAATAACTCTAGCATTAACATTATCTACTCCAGCCGTTTTTCCTAAGGAAAAGCAAATATTTCTAAGCTCATCTATTGTGATCGGGTGAAAACTTTCAAATCTGCAATTACTATTAACTGGCTGCTTTATTTCATCAGGTTCATCAACCAATTCAATAGATTGATTGATCAATAAAAAACACTATTGACGAAATAATCATTAAACTTAGACGCAATTGTTTGTTCAGACTGTTTTATTGTGCCTTCAAAAGTTATGGATCGCGGTTTGCAATTGCCTACCTAGGTTTGAATAAAGATTTCAAAATTTTCCATAACTCTTTGCTATTGTTTTGATGCTGATCAATTTTCCTCTGTATATATTCACAACGAGTTTTTTTAATGCATTGTGAATATTTATTCCGCGCGATTGTGTACTTATTCCAATGATTCTCACTATTAGATCTACAAAATTTTATATACCATTTCTGGATCAACAATAGAAAAGGGCCTATCAACATTTGTAAACAAACACTTCTAAGCCTATTTCCTCGCAAAGCGTAGGCCACCCACGCAAACCAATACCATCACCATGTAGGGGAAACTTTCCCCTACACGATGATTTTGTAGGTGTGCGTGTGTAGCTAACGGCTTCCGAGAAAACGGGCTCAGAAGTGTTTGTTTACAAATGTTGATGGGCCCTTTTCTATTGTTGATCCAGATTTGTCCCTTTTGCGTTTAAGACGCAAAAGATCTAAATTGTACCAGCTGTTCGAGTTCTTCAAAGAAACAAATTTTTGTTCAACTAGTTGATTTGTACACGTTTTCAAAATGTTTGTAAGAACAGCTGCAGACTCATCTAAATTATCGGTCGCGATTGGAAAATCCACGCTTCTTTCAACAAGGTTAGAAACAGCCTGTTTTGAATATTTCCTCCAGCACTTCAATTTCACAAAAACTTCGCTACTATTTAAGTTATTCTCAATTACGTTAATCACTACTGTCTCATGATCGGTTATTTTCAAATCAGTGTCGACAACTGAACAAACAGAATCAAGATTACAATAAACATGATCAATTAAAGTTCTACCAACAATCAATATGTAACTAGCGATTTGAAATTGGTTCACTGTTGTAGAACCCCTGTCCGAATACACCTGAGCTGCACCTTGTTACATTTGCGCCTTGTTTTGATTTGCGGTTATTTGACAGCGTATTTGAGAGTGTGTTCATTATAAGGTGCATATTGAGCTTGGGACCGAGCTTGGGACGATGTTCTAGTACTGACTGAGCCAAGAAAAAAATCGTTTTTGTATGGGACCTACTGGTCTTAGAGTTAGTCTATGGTTCTACTGTGCCTGGAAATTCGCGTATATTCATCAACAGTTTGTCTTAAATTGAAAAAAATTGGTAAATGCTTCAAATGGTTTGAACTATTATTATCACGCCAATTGATATTAAAATCAACAGTCAATACATTTAATTTACTCGAATCAAGAAATACCTCAAGCCAGTCCTCTAAAATTTCAATGAAACGCTGGTCACTAGAACTGGGTGAATGATACAAAACACCATAATTACCTATCATCATGCCACGTACAACTGTTATGCCCAAGAACCAGTTACCATCAACCATTTTGTTGTGGCGAAGATTGAATTGAACTGATTCTTTGACATAAATAGCAACACCGCCAGTATGTCTAGAATGTGATAAACAAGCAGCAACATTATATCCCGGAATGCAATACTGATCAAAGGCTTCAATTTCAACAATGTGAGTTTCTGCTAATAAAACCAAAAGTGGACGTTTTTCTTCAACAATCTGACGTAATGCTACGTAGTTTGTTGACAACCCCGCAATATTAAAATACAAAAAATCAAATTGATACCATTCTTCCTGGAACGTGGCTGCTATTTATTGAAACGCAAGCTGCTTTTCTTTTGATCAAAAATTCTCTTATATACCAAACATTGAGAGCTAAATGCGGCATGGTTGACGTCCAAGTTCATTTTACGTTCTCTATTCATTTTCAAACAATTAACGCTTTTCAAAACAGTTGACGTGCACTTCGATGTCTTGTGTTTTTGGCTACACCTAGAGCACGTATCACAATGACTGGTTGCCAGAACATTCAGTTAAGCAACCCAAATCTCTTGAGGCTTGAATAGCCGTGTGCTTTGCTGTGGTGTGAATGAGTTGTGTGGAACACAAGGACAACAGAATGACTGAGCATAGCAAAATAAGTAAACACGAATATATTGCGTGATTGATATAACGAAATGAAGAGAGCGAAAATTGTACCTACTGAATATTTTTTTTACTCATCGGTTACAACGGGTGTAAATTTTTTCGAGCTCTGCCCAAAGGACTTGAATTTACCAAACTGCCCTGAACTACGTCCAATCGAAACTCAAAAGATGTGAAATAGGTCATGGTCCAAAAAATAGATGAATTCCATTAGTCAATTAACTGCGTTACAATATTTTCGTGAACGCCCTTTAAAACGGGTGGCAACTAAAATTTTGGAATTTCTTTTTTAAACTGTGCCTACAAAAAGGACTTCTACCCATGATCTGGCACTTAAACCAATATGTATTTTTTTATTTATTTTTCAGATAGAAGAATTGATATTGAGCAAATTTGCCGAAGACAGTGTACTTTTTTATTCAGAACAGATCTTACATCTTGGCATTATGCGAAATCAACGGTAGAAAGAATTACCACCAAGAATGTTTCATTGGTTTTAAGGGACATGAACCCTCTTCATTGTCCACAAATTTGATCAATTGAAGAACCTTAGGTATTGACGAAGACACATCTAAGGAACCATGCTTCGGCAGCAGATATCATTCAACAGATTGGAATCAATCGCGTACAATCGCTAGATTTTAAATATTGAGAACACTTACCTGATACGCAACGTCGATGTTTACAGTATATCTAACAAACATTGAATTACCAACACTTGTGTAGTATTTTTACTGCAAACTTCGTCCAAACTTTATGGGACAGTCTTTACTAGCACTCAAAGTGTTTAAATTTTTCATGATTGTCGCTTTTTTTGGAGCATACCACTCCATGGCCTTTTTTCTGTAATGGCAAGATACCAAATCCGGCCAAAATAGTACGGAACAATTGTGTCGCTTCAGGAAAGGCAATAGACGTTTTTTTTAGGCATTCGCTCAGATGAATTTCCTGGTTGACGGTTCCGATCGCGATGTAAACGTTGCTCTTCAAGCCACAGGTACAGATGGCCTGCCACACCAGACATTTATTCGTGAACTTTGACAGTTTAATGTGCTTAAAAATATCGGCTACCTTTCCTCGTCCAGTTGCCATATGAAATTCTTGTCCAGGATGCTGTTTAAAGTCTGCCTTGACGTAAGTTTCATCGTCCTGTACCACGCAATCAAACTTCGTCAGCATCGTTGTGTACAACTTTCGCGATCGTGCTTTGGCCGACGTGTTTTGTTTATCGGCGCGATTGGGAGTCACCACTTTCTTGTTAGTCGACAGTTCAGCTCGTTTTTTTGCTCTATTCACGGTTGAAGGCGCCACTCCCAACTTCTTTGCGACATCTCGGACGGAGAGGTTGGGGCTCCGCTCGAAACAGCGGGCAACTCTTTTTGTCGTCGCTCTGGCTTACGATTTTGCCCGACCCTGCTTTCCTGGCTGTCAACAAACGTTCACCGAACATTTTTAATACGTGTGTAACAGTTGATTTAGCCACATTCAACAATTTTGCCAACTAGGCGTGAGAGTAGTTTGGATTTTCACCATGCACGTGCAAAATTTTGATGCGTTGCCCCTCTTCCTTCGACGACATTTTGATAAATGAAGTGCTAACCTTAAAATCAAAATAAAGGCATGGTGCTACATGCACACATCTTTAAAATAAGGAGTGTGCAAATTTTTTTAATGCACGATGAAAGGAAATGTGTCAATTTTCAGTCGACCAAATTTTGATCGAAACACCCTTTACTTACCTTTTTAGTCACAACTCAGACTGTTGCTGAAGGATGACGCTTGAAATAGTCCCTTACCTTTCTGTCGATTGTAGGATCAGCGGGACCTGGTTTTCTACCACATCTCGGAAAACCCACGAAAGAGCACTGTTGTTGATACTTACGTAATGCGGTTTGAACTGCTTTGACGCTCATACCTTCTCCCTTAGTCAGTTTTCTGATCAAAAGATCGCTGACAGTGCACCGTTTGTGCACAATCCGTTTTCTTTTCTCTGGAGAAAGACCAAGTATTTTCAAACTTCCGTGTAAAATGGATGTAAACAACAGGACGGAGCTAAAAGTTGGTTGAATACTGCACGCATTTTGAGTTAACGGTTAATCATTAGTGTATTTATAATTATCGGAACAGTCTATTAATGCTTGAACAAGTCTTTAAATGCGATAAACAACCGTTAAGAGGATAAAATGTTTAAACACATGTTTTTTTCTATGTTGCTCTAGACCTTCCAAGCAATCCTTGAGCTCAGATCTTGATGTTTTTAAATGATAAATACGAAGATTTACGATGTCTCGACCGTGCTTTTGAGTTGAAATAGCGCCACTAGATATTATAACTCTTTAATTTTTACTCTGTAATGTTACAGTATTTCTAGAACACCTAAGGTATTTCAAACTATCGCTGATTTAAAATCATGATGTTTCACATGATCAACAAGGCTATTTATGATACCTCCACCGTAATTACGAGTTGAAATACCCCACTGGACATTATATCATTACAATAGCCATATTACAGTATTTCTAAAATACCAATAGTATTCCAAACTATCCTTAAGTTCAGATCTTGGTGGTCTACATGATCAACAAGGTTATTTACGATGTCTCCACCGTACTTATGAGTTGAAATAGCACCATGGGATATCATAACACTGTAATAAACATGTCATTGTATTTATAGAATCTCTAAGATACACCAAACTATCCTTGAATTCGAATCTTGATGTTCTGCATGATCAACATGGCTATTTCCGATGTCTCCACAGAATTTTTGAATTGGAAAAGCTCCATGGGACATCATAACACTGTAATAGACATGTAAAAGTATTTCTAGAATTCCAAAGATACTCCAAACTATCCTTTAGTTCAGATTTTGATGTCCTACATGATCAACAAAGTTATTTACGATGTCTCCACCGTACTCATGAGTTAAAATAGACTCACGGGACATCATGAAAATACCTAAGGCACTTCAAACTATGCTTGAGTTCAGATCTCTATCGTACTCATAACACTGTAATAGACATGTTTTAGTGCAAAACATCAATATCTTAACTCAAGAACACTTCATGCGCCTTAGATATTCTGTGAATATTGTAAGATGACTATAATTGTGTAATGATCTACAATGGAGCTTTACCAACTCATTAGTACGATGAATTGCTCGTATATCGCTTAGTTGAACATGCAAAATACCAAGATCTGAACTCAAAAATAGTTTGGAGTTTCGTTGATAGGAAATTCTACGAATACTGCACTACGCCTGTAAAGGTTTTAAGATTTCCTTATAGGTTTTACAGCTAAGAAGTACGGTCAACACTTTCCAAACCTCCTTGTCGATCATGTACAACATCAAGTTCTGAACTCAAGGATAGTTTGAATGATCATCATTGTGTCCGTAACTATACCTGTTCTATGTTTCCCCTAGTTGAAATAGTTATTTTTGAAGAACTTTTAAGAAAAAAATTCCTCTGTGACTCTAAAACCCTGATTTTGATAGGATTTTTTAATTTTGAGTCCCATGTATCCCATCCGTATTGAATCAGTTAACTCTTATGTGATCGACAGGGTACCCGGGTATCTTTACAGGTTTTAAATTCCGAAATTTTATAGTATATTTTCAAACGGGAAGCTGAAATTCAGTGACATCATAATAAAAGTTGGAAGGCAACTTTTTGCATAAAACCTTTCGTATAGTAGCAGAGGTTCAAGGCCCCACGGGAACCTGTTCCGGATTGACCGGTCCGAGGATAAGTCATCAGATAGCCACAAAACGCTGATAAACATCCTACTGGCGAAATTTCATGAATTTTGATACCCATATTTCCATTGTTTCCTTATAAATTTGTTCATGGCCACTCGAGGCCCCACGGGAACCTGTTACAGCATGGCCCTTCAAGGAACAAGTCGCCATATGACCCACAATGGAATGGATACCCAAACAACACAAAACTGACCAAATTGGTTCCAGTAATCTGATTGTGACTTAATTGAGTTGCATTCAAGTTACCTCAACTAGTTTGCTACAAGTATGCTGCTAGGGTATAGTTTCTAGGAATTATTCCAAAGGTTCTGACATCCATTCCAGGATATTCAATAGATATTTCGATATTGTGTCTCCCTACCTGAACAAAGCTCCGGGCAACCTGGATTAACAGGAACGAGATGAATTTAAATGGTCAAAAACAGCTAAGTTTAGTGACCGGACCGAGGTGGCCAGCGTCGGTCATGGCTACATGAACCCGCGATATTGCTTTCTATTCATCCGATATATTTGCTTGTCCGTTACCTTAAAAAAATGTCACTTGAATAGACTTCTCAAAGTAAGGTGTCACTAATACTAGCGTGCTGCTTTACAGGTATAGAATTGATTTGTTTATTGTTTTCAACAACGAGATCAGCTGCCAGGTTGACAGCGGTTTGTTTTTTATTTTCAACCAGTAAAACGATTGTATTAGTGAAACTGCTTACTAATACCACAGAGAATGCTCTGTGCTAATACTAACGGCGGCAGAGTGGCCTTGAACGCACGCACACTACAGCGCCATTTAAAACAAAGGAGAGCAAGTAAGTAGGAAAATCTTTTGGAGGAAAACAAACCATCATTCTTCTGCATGTGCTAGAAAGGGAAAGGTGATTAAACGTCAAAAAGCCTAATGGCGATACAAACTGACGTAGCTTTATTTCCTGCTTGCTGTGATGTTATTTTCCTATTTCCTCACGGTAATTTGATTTGACTCGAAATATGTGTAGGAAATATTTACACGATAATTAACATCATAATGCATTCCAACACGAATTCAAATACATATTTGTTTTCAATATCATGCTTGTTCCTCATCAACTACATCCACTACACTCAAATCCTTTAATTATCATTGGATTCAGGATAGTTCTGAACTAGGAAATGCCCTGAAATGAGGCCTCTTTTACATCAGCTACTTCATCTCAACACCTCCGGGAGAATTTTCCTGAATGATTTTACAGCTTTACAGTTATTACCCACAATGTACTTTAAAACCCCAGAAAACGCAATCAATTTACATAATCTCTTTCACAGGTGTTGAGGTGAAGGAAAATCCATAAATTTCCATCAGCCCCAGATATGCACACACATTCGAATGAGTGAAAGGAAAACGCTACTGGCAAAGGAGCGGAATATTAATACATTTGGAGTGTGTTTTCTTCAATTGAATCAGAAACGTTATCTGAGATATCCGATCTTCATACTCGTCTTGTTCTGCTGCTCCTTGGCTGATCCTATCCTTTTGATACGGCTCATTCGTGCAATCGATGATGCTGAGCTCGGTTCTGCATAAAATTTACCCTTTATCTATCTGCTACTGGAAGAAGCTTCTATCGTCTCACACACGTTGCCTCAATCCGTATATGTAGGTGCAAAACCTAACCGAGCTGAAACGAAAGGAATTTCCACAATCCGTGTATGCTGAGGCATGTATGAAACACGGAAGGGATTTATCGAAACACTTGGCGCGTTTAATGTTTCGCCTTCAGTGTGTTGAAGCTGATGCTGGTCATTTAAATCCTATCAGCATTAATTTCCGACACCGGCCATCGGAGCGCTACCGAGAGCCTAAATACCGATAGCCACACGTTTATCTCCGACTAGCCGCCTACACACGTTCAGGCGGTTCGATGTGTCAGTCCAGTGATGTCCAGTACAAGGTTATACCCGAGAAAAATTCAATTGATAAAAAGAAAATTTTCCTCAGAATGGTTTGATCGATTACCAAAGAGTCGAATGTCTCACTGATTAAATTATTCAAAGCCGAAAACTGACCATCCCTGTCAGTGGCGGCGCGGCAATACTGCCAATTTTCAGTGAATGCTACTCCCGGCAGTCGGAACACCACATCACTCGATGCATCTTAAGCAAACATAAACAAAAGCACACCGAATAAATAACACTTTATCCCGATGTTTATCTCTCATCGAGTCGCTCCTGTGAGTGTGTTGTTCCCGTAATACCGGCAGTATAGTGGCTATAGCCGGCACAGTTGACCGTTCGTTTCGGATTCGCTGTAGCATACGTAGTGTTTGCAGGACAGAGCGAGTACACGACCGGGCTAGGAATGAATCCTTGTGGCCACTTCGGATGTACCACCAACCGACCATATGGGGCACAGGGAGCAAGGGAACAGTAAATTTTATAAGAAGCATCTGCTGCCTTACAACCACACCTAGAGATGGGCTGCTGCTGCTGCTGCTGCTTCTACTTTTGCTGATGATGATGATTCCGTTCCAGTGCAATGTGCTCGTCCTTATGTTTCGGAAATACCCGCAGAATTTCGACGAGTGAGAGATAACCAAGAATCCGTAATGGAGCAGTACAAGAAAACATTCACTCATTTTGGACTGATTTTTGGACAGTGAACCCTCGAAGGGCAGGGATGTGTTTTGCGTGGGTTAATTCTAAACGATGCATTTTAAATTAAATCATCAAATAGCAAATCCATTTGATAGTTTTCTACCTAAAAGTACCTGATAGTAGTAATCTATCTGATAGTAAGTTCTACCCAATTCTTAGCCTAGTTTATTACAAATTAAAAAATATCCAGTAATTCATTTATAAATTACAAACATGTTTTGGAATTTCTTTTCTACCATTTTATGTATTTTCATTGTAATTTTGTTTAGGTTTTTGATTTATCAGTGAATAATAAAGGTTGTCCCACATCAAATTGAAACACGGATAAAAACTAAAGGGTGGACTTTTTGTTGATGTGAAAAGTATGATGTCCTAACATACTTAGAACATGCTATGATTGGCTTGTTTAAAATTATTTGATTCTGGTAAGGAAAGTTTAATTTGAATATTTGTATAAATAAAGGCAACGGTTGTACTAAAGATTGGACTCGGAAAAAATGCGACATTTTGTTTTGGGTGTAACTTTTTATCGCGTGGGTGAAATTTAATGAAATTTTGGGTAACACTTATTTAGAGTGTTATGTTTGTGTGTTTTATCGCGATCTGTCAAGTAGAATAGAACAAATAGACAATAGACAAATAGAACTTGGCAGCAAAATCACGGGCTCGACGTTTGTACTGCGAATATTTGACGAAGTTTTCATGCGTTGTTATGGACGATGAAACTTATGTCTTGGAGGATTTCAAGCAGCTTCCAGGGATGGCTTTTTATTCTGCTATGGCCAGAAATGCTACAGCTGAGCATTTCAGAACGAAGACGGCATCGAAATTTCCCAAAAAATACCTCGTGTGGAATGCAATTTGCACGTGTGGCAAAAAGAGTAAATCTTTCGTCACTACAGGCACAATCAACAAGGAGATCTATCAGAAAGAGTGTCTGCAGAAGCGATTGCTACGCTTCATCAAAAGTCACAAAGAAAAACCTTTGTTATGGCCCGATTTGGCATCATGCCACTATACTAAAACTGTGATGGAGTGGTACCAAGCAACTCAAGTGAACATTGTACCAAAAACCTCAAACCCGCCAAATTGCCCAGAGCTACGACCAATCGAGAGATATTGGGCTCTGATGAAGCGGAAGCTTTCTGGAAAGAAGCAAGGAATCAAAGACATCAAACACTTCCAGCAAATTTGGACAAAGACGGCTTCTACGATTTCTTCTTCTTCCTTTTTTCTGTTCGAGCTAGACTGCTGTCCTATGATTTCTGAAGAGTCTGTACAAACCTTAATGGACGGAGTAAGCGCAAAGTTCGAAAATTTTATGCAAATACCGAATAACTATGTTTTGTCTTCACGAATTGTTAAAACACATCCCATGAATCTGAAATAAACAACTACGACGGAAATATAATGCGAAATTTATGTTTTATTCATGTTTTGAGGTGTTCGGATTATTGCGGATACAGACCTTAATTGGAATGTATAGAGAATGATAATTCTGAATATCATATTCGAAAAGCAAAACGTAGAGAATTTCTTGATACTTGCCGGAACGCGACATTCTTTAAAATGTTCCAACACCGATGGATGAATATGTACACAAAATATATTCAGTCATAAAACCCCAAGCAAACCCTTGAGCAAAAATCTCAAAAATCAATCAAGAAACGATCGAGTTCTGAGCGTCCGGTGTTTCCATTTTTCGTGACGGTAGCCATTTGTGAAATTTCTATGTGGCATTGTACACAATGCTAAAGATATGCATCGAACGGTAAGCTAAAATTGTTTTTGGAACCGTCGGCTGCCAATTGGCAAGAATTTGGAACGTAATGTTAGATATCTCTAAAATTGAATTGGCTGTCTTGAAAAAGACGGATTTCAAACAGTCCACATTTGTAATAAAATCGTCTTGATTTTTTGAAGCCACTGGTTGTTTTATCCGTTCCACGTTGCGCCTAACCTAAGCTGGCTACCAACAGCATCACACACACACACACACACACACACACACACACACACACACACACACACACACACACACACACACACACACACACACACACACACACACACACACACACACACAACTGACTTATTTCGCTCCTCGTGGTTGCGCCCACCAGCTGGCTACAAATACAACACTGAACGAATGGTTGTACCCTCTTAGTATCGTTCACTGTTACATATGATACTTACCTTGCTCATATTTGAAATCTGTGATAGGAAAGTAATGTGTACCTATTTACAAAATTTTGCCTTCAAAACAAAATCTTTCCTCCTTGATTGGAAAATTGATTTGGTCGCCCTAAAAAGGACCGATTTTTGTTGTTTACGGAGAGATTGAGATTATCTTCCCGGTTTTCTTAGGTAGCAGGCCGGCATGGATATTTGGCAGAACACCATTCTGTGAAATGGTTATACAGGAGAAAAGCTTGTTCAGCTCCTCGTTGTTGTAGATGGCTAGCAGCAGGGACGTGGGATGACGGGGGCACTGGCATCAGCGCGCTTGGCGTAGTTGCTCTTCCGGCGGAGATGCGACCGACTGAGAACTGCAATCCGGGACACGGAATGATTCTGGTCTCCTTGTTTTCACGGGCACGCCATCATACCTATGTGCTCGGCGTAGTTGACCTTCTGGAACAGCCGGAGAATACGACTGTCTTTGAACTTCAATTCAACGTGGTTCGAGCGAGGTCTTGCCTTTCCCGCAACCATTCTCTCCAGTACACGTCTGTCGCAAACGGATGCACAGCGAGAACTGATTGTTGATCGGACGTCCCCACATGTTTTATAATTGCTGGCGCGGTAACTGTGGCAGTATGAACCAATCAGAGCGTGGCGCAAATTAAAATAAATACTTTTTAATTAGTTTAAACAAATGTAATGAATTAAGTTAGCAGCAGATATTCAGCTTTCATGTGCTACCTTTCGAATGAAATACGAATTGTAAAATACAGGTGATACAGAGAGGAGATATTATCGTTCAAAATCTCCAATCTTGCATAACGCGGTTGATTTCAGAAATTTTAGAACGGCGCCCCTTTACAGGAATAGAAAGAATCTAAACTACTACTACCTAATTTTCAAGAGGAAATGCCCAATGGCTTATTTTCTACAGCGTTTTTTCCGTGATACAATTTGATGTGGGACACCCTTTAATGTGATGATATTGGTAGCAGTCATTTGAATCCTATGACTTGAATGTTTTGTTCGAAAACAAATCTCTTCAAAGGAATAATTACATATTTCCAATAGCCTTACGCCAAAGTATGAGTACGCCAAAGTATAATCAAATGTCATTCGATTAAATGCGTATTCGATCAAATGTTATCCGATGAAATGTACCAGGGGATAAAACGGTCAAAACGTTGTCGACTCAAACATGACGTAGTTGTTGCACGATTGAGCATTTAAACCGTAGAGTATGTGAAGACTTTACGGGACTGAGCTGCAAACAACCCGGCGGGTCCACGGGTTGCGGATGGTGGGGTCCCATCAGATATGATGAACAGCTACTGAATTCACGAATAAGTAGACCCGGATGAGCGGCGGGGACTGTTTAGGATGTGGGGGGACTGAGCAGTTGTTGGTCTCTGTTGAGTTTCTTCCAAAAACCCACAAATATCCGAAAGCAGCCCTTGACAAAAGCGAGCCACCCCGCTTTTTAAAAATAAGGGTAAAAGTCCAAGCCTTCACCCATTTGAGCGTCTGTTCTCCATATTAGGGGTGGCTCAAGACAGCGTCTGTTCTCCATTTTAGGAGCGGTTGAATCACCGTCTTGTTAGTGCGCCCAGGACTCTAAATACAAAAGCCGGAAGTCCTGGTGGTGCTTGGGACTGTTAAACAGCAGCATCACGATGGCCCACCTGTGATATAGTGGGGTTGGTTGGGGGCCTTGCGAGCCAACACCATTAAAAAGGAATTGCAACGAATAATACACAAGGAATCAAGTGCTTCGAAGAGGAATGTCAGCAGGTGTTGAATGAGAAGAACGTAGCGCGGGCACTTATGCTGCGTCAAGCTACCCCTCATAGTGTGGAACGATACAGACAGAAGCGGCAACAGCAGACCCAACTCTTCCGGGAGAAAAAGCGCCGCCAGGAGGAGGAGGAGTGTGAGGGACTAGAACAGCTGCACCGCTCACATGAAACACGAAATTTCTACCAGAAACTCAACGCTCCCGCAGAGGCATCGTGCCGCGAATGTGTCGGGATAAGGATGGGAGAATCCTGACGGACTATCGTGAGGTGACCGAAAGGCGGAAGCAGCACTTCGATGAACATCTGAATGTAGTACCGGAAGAGGACCAAAACAGCGATGGAAGAGACGGAGATGTGCCACCCCTGACGATAGGTGAAGTGAGGGATGCCATCAAGCAGCTGAAGAACAACAAATCGGTGGGAAGGGATGGAATCGGAGCAGAACTTATCAAGATGGGCTCGGACAAGTTGGCAAATTGCCTGCATCGACTGATAGTCAGGATTTGGGATACCGAACAGATATCGAAGGAGTGGAAGGATGGGGTTATCTACCCAATCTATGAGAAAGGCGACAAGCTGGGCTGTGAAAGCTATCGTGCGATCACTGTCCTTAATGCCGCCTATGAAGTACTATTCCAAATCATCTTGCAGCGACTGTCGCCACTAGCAAATAGATTTGTGGGAAGTAATCAGGCCGGCTTCATCGAAGGGCGGTCTTCAACGGACCAAATCTTCACTTTGCGGCAGATCCTCCAAAAGTGCCGTGAATATAGAGTCCCAACGCATCATCTATTCATCGACTTCAAAGCCGCATATGATACAATTAACCGATATGAGCAATGGAAGATCATGGACGAGAACAGGTTTCCGGGAATCAAGGCTACGATGGATGGAACCCAGTGCTGTTTGAGGATATCGGGTAGATTATCGGGTTCATTCGAATCCCACAGGGGGCTTCGCCAAGGTGATGGACTCTCTTGCCTTCTGTTGAACATTGTTCTTGAAGGTGTTATGCGACGAGCGGCGTTTAACATGCGAGGCATGATTTTCAACAGATCCGGTCAATTTATCTGCTTTGCCGATTACGTGGATACTGTCGGCAGAACATTTGAGGCGGTGGCAGAGCTGTACACCAGACTAAAGCGCGAAGCAGAGAAGATTGGGTTGAAGATAAATACGCCCAAAACGAAGTACATGCTGGCAGGCGGAACCGAGCACGACAGGCCCCAATTGGGCAGCAGTGTATCGATCGACGGCGATGAGTTCGAGGTAGTCGATGAAATTGTCTATCTTGGCTCACTGGTTACTGCGGACAACAGCCGTGAGATCCGGAGGTGGATTATCAATGGAAATCGTGCCTACTATGGGCTCCACAAGCAACTACGGTCAAACGCTAATAAGACAGGTTGTTCTCTACGGGCATGAGGCGTGGACAATGCTTAAGAGGACCTGCGAGCACTCGGAGTTTTTGAGCGACGGGTATTAAGAACCATCTTTGGTGGAGTACAGGAGGACGGACTATGGAGGCGAAGGACGAACCATGAGCTCGTGGAACTCGCCGGTGAACCCCAGTTGCCGGGAAACTAACCTGCAAAAATGGTGTTCGACGGGAATCCGGTTGGTACATGACGACGTGGAGCGCAACGAGCAAGATGTTCAGACCAGGTGGAGAAAGACCTAGTGGGTACAAGGTGCCCAAGGGATTGGAGAGGAGCAGCCACGAATTGGAAATTATGGAGGGATATTGTGTATCAGGCTATGTTATAGTATTGTTACGTTATACCATGCAAATAAATAAATAATGCGTAAGAAATCCTGACTCTATTTTGTTTTTGGCATTTTAATTTTCTGTTCAGTTGTCAAAATGGCGTCGAAACAAAATGAGCAAAATTTTGCACGCGCATAAGAAAAATTCAAATTATTCCCACGACGCCTTGGCAAAATCACTTAATATTGCCAAATCAACGGTGACGAATGTTATGAAAATGTTCGGAGAACGTCTGACGTCTGCCAGGAAGCCGAAATCATATAATAAACTTATCAGTATGCATTTAATCTTATTTGACCAATTTTTAACCGTTCCACCCTTTTAAGCCATTTTTTGTTTATAAAAATCTAATCGACTTAGCTGAAAGCTGGCATTATTTGTTTAGGCACTCTAACAATTTTTTTGACGATTTGAAGATCTTTTACTCAGATTGTTAATTATGAAAAATATTACAATTTGCGATAACAATGTAATGTAAATTTGCTTAAGTAACTTACCAGTTTTTACCTAATGTCACACTTCAGAAACATTTTGCGCTGCCTCGGCAAGGGTTACTCCCACTATATTTGTGACTATCTGCATCGGGTCGCTAGAGGCAGTAGCTGCTGAAACGAACGAGCACTTCACGAGATGTTCCAAAGGCAATCGGCAGCAGAAGCAGCATCACTGGTCCCACTCCCCAGCCATAGGAGTAAAAGCGCATTGATAGTATCGCATAAAGCGCACTGCCCCAAACTACCCTTCGATTGCTTCCCGTGACTTCCTGTATCATAAGAGTGTTGCATGCGGTTTTGGACACTACTTGCCCTAGCGCGAGCTGTTCGCAGTTCGGGAACAGAATCGGTAGATTTATAGTGCCTCATCAATATCCGGAACATCGGCTACACCCCGAAATAGTCCTAGCGCCTAGGGAGGAGGAGGAGGAGTTGGAGGAAAACTTGGACTAATAGAGCGTCTCCTTTATGGCCTCTTCCCGGTTTATAGTCAGCAGAGGATAGTGGGAGTTAAGCTGAGAATCTGTTCGTGTGCCACCACCGCGCACCGGTGGAGCGGAAGTTGTTTCCGCTCTCCACTCCGACTGGGGCATTCGTCGTCGGTTGGATCGTTTGTTCCTTTTGCTTCCGTACCTACATATATAGGAATCGCTGACTTTGCAGAAACAGTATGTTGCCAGTTTGTGATGTGGCGCGTTCCCGGTAGGGAAGTTGATGACTTGGGGATTAATAAACAGAGTGACTCCATTCCTTCACTGGTTCGCTAGGGACTACGACAACGATGGCAACGACGATGATGATGATGGCGACGGCGCTACCGTAGCATCCTCCTAGCAGAATGACCTATTATTGTGTCCGTATGCTGGCTCGATTGGTGCCGATAGTAGTGATTTTGAGTTAATACTTGACGAGATTTATTTCCCAAGCAGTCGCTTCTCGGATGCTCTACACCGAAGATCTTCATCGATTTTATTGGTCATTTTTCATTATCAGTCTTCAGCCATCACCGTTGCCGTTGCTAGTCTTGCTATTGCTAGTAGGTGCCGTTCGCCCCTTCGGAAGATGCTTCCGGTGTAGATACTACTAGGATATTTATAGTGGCTGGAGAAGTGGCAGACCATTCAGCTTGGCGAAGGCATAAATTATAGCGAACCTTAATAGCTTCCGATATGGCAAACGGGATGATGAGTGAATTTTATAATAGAATTGGAAAAACTTATGCTAGTTGATTAAAGTTAAAATGAAAGCCTGGCAAACTGGTAGAAGGGTTGCATCATTATATGATTTCAACCTATTCGTGAAATCTTGGATAGAACCTAAAAATGAATCGATTAGGTAAATTGCTCATTTAAAGCTGCATGATTAAATTTGCTGAAAGGAAACACACCCATTACGCCTGTAAGATCTGTATCCACATTAATCATCAACATTGGGTTCACTCACAAATTGTGATGGTAATTCTTTTTTTTATATTGGAGAGACAAGGTAATTTTTATGCAGGAGCAGACTCTGATCGATTTATATCAACAGTAGGGATGCTTCTAGGGCCTCTCACAAGGTGTGATGGTGATTTTTTTTGCAGATAAGCTAGTATAAATAACGTTTAAAAGGTGATTTGGACCTACTTTAAAGACTGTATTCGATGAAATTTGGATACACAAAATAGGTCACTAAAAATTTTCATTGGGCCCGATTCTTTCCAAACTTTCTGGAAATAAAGTACTACTAAATGGTTTAGTTTTAACATCATTGGTTTATTGAACCTCTTCTCCCAACCCAAATGCCCGCACCTTTGCCTTGACCCCTTTCATCAAATTTTGGGCAATGATAGGACCGACTTGCTTACTTACTTTTAGCCACACTTTCTTTAGTTCAAGTTAATTTTCTATCAGTTTTGAAGTTTTAACGAGCTTTGCCTTCATGATTGCCCAACATTTTCAATTGGGCGAAGTTCTGGAGTGTTTGGAGGGTTGACGTCTTTTGATACAAAAACTACATTATTATCTTTGTACCAGTCTAAGACGGGCCGGGCATAGTGGCAAGATGCCAAATCCGGCCAAAACAGTGTCGGGCCATCGTGAGATCTCAAGAAGGGCAGAAGTCGTTTTTGGAGGCATTCGTCCTTGTAGATTTGTCCGTTGACGGTCCCAGAGATGATGAAGGGTTGGCTCATTTTGCCACATCCGCAGATTGCTTGCCAGACAAGGAATTTTTGGCGAATTTCGACAGTTTCTTCTTTCGTACACTCTCCGGAACGGCCAACTTAGAGGTGGCGATGTAGTGTTCCTGTCCTGGCATTTGTTTGGTGTCGGCTTTAATGTAGGTCTCATCGTCCATCACAATGCAGAACGGTTTTGTGAGCCACTCCCTGTACAGTTTTCTTGCACGAGTTTTGGCCACCGAATTCTGTTTATCGCTCCGGTTCGGTGCCTTTTGGACCTTGTACACATGTAATCCAGAACGTTCCATTGTTTTCTGCACAAAACAAACTGGAACTTTCGCCTTTTTCGCAACATCCCTGATCGAAGTGTTGGGATAACGCTTAATTTGGTTCAATACCATCCTGGCCTTCTCCGGATTTGATGTGCCACGTTTTTTGCCCCTACCATTTTTCCGCTTGGTTGTCTAACGGTCCTTGAACGTTTTGATCACATGAGGTACGGTTGAATGTGCGATTCCGAGCTGTTTTCCGATCCATCGATGAGAAGCGTTTGTGTTTTCGAAGTGAGGGCCCAAAATTTGTTGGCGCACTATTTCTTCATTCGAAGCCATCATTGAAATCACTCGACCGATTTTCATGAAACTCATTACACAATTGACACAACACAATGAAATACATTCAGTTAAAATTTCAATAATTTTTACCCACACGGTAAAAAGTTACGAACAATTGCGTGTGTCCAAATTTCATCGAATATAGTCTTTAATAGTAAGGATGATGACAAATCCAGTTCCAACAGTTTCCGTTCAACACGAAGTGCTGCTGGAATATTCCGAAGAATTTTCGAACTATTGGATGCCCATTTGTGCAGCATAAATCCAGCCGGCAAACTAAAATGCTTTCTTCTTCGAAAGCCACCGCACAAAGCAGGTCGTCAATGTAAAAATTCATCGCATGAAACTTAGCTTCTTTTGGATGGCTTAACTCACCGTCAGAGGCGAGTTGCTGGAGACAACGCACAGTGGGCAAGAACTGATGAAAACTTAGGAAAAAATCTGTAACTTTTGTCGCTTTTAAGCGCAGCTTGTAAACAAGGTCATGTACGCTTGGAAATTGTCTGGGAAATCAATTGAAACTGGTTTCAATCACCGCACGGATATGGTTGTAGAGTTATATAGCTTATTTTACCCCACTTCCCCTTATATTCTTGAATATTTCATAGACATCTTTACACGGAGAGCCTCAAGATCAACCAAATAGTGCTAGTCCCATGTAAAATTTCCTGAAGAATCGAATAGAGGCTACCGCACGGCTCTGTGAACGGAGATATGGCTGGTTTTATCCCACTTCTCCTTGTATTCTTGAATAGTTTATAGATATCTTTGCTCGGAGTGGCTTAAGATCAACAATTTCTTGGAAAATCGAATAGAGGTTGTTTCAATCACCGCACGGCTCTGTGAACGAAGATACGGCTGAATTTACCCCACTTCCTCTTATATTCTTGGGATAAATAATTCAACTATATGGGTTAAACTGGGGTGAAATCATGATGAAAACACCTCTATTCAATTTTCCAAGAAATTTTACATGGGACTAGTCTTATTTGGTTGATCGTTAGCCACTCCGTGCAAAGATATCTATAAAATATTCAAGAATACAAGGGGAAGTGGGGTAAAACTAGCCATATCTTCGTTCACAGGACCGTGCGGTGGTTGAAACAGCTTCTATTCAATGCTCCAAGAAATTTCACATTGGACTAGTCCTATTTTGTTGATCTTGTGCAACTCCGAGCAATGATATCTATAAACTATTCAAGAATACAAGGGGAACTGAAGTCAACCAGCCATATCTTCGTTCACAGAATCTTGCGGTAGCTACTGATTTGGAAGTGGAGGCAGAAGAATCTTTGATTTTCTCTTTGATCACTTTTTGGTAAGTCTTTTCCTTTTTGAGTTATGTTGATTAAAAAATAGGTGATCAAAAAACTTAAGCCCTTTTCAAGTGGCAGTCTAGATAAATTAAAAAAAAAAACAAAGTATGCAAAGTTGTTTGAAAAGACATAGTGTACACATCCACAAAGTTTCATTGGATTCTGAGAGGGTGCTGCCAATCACGAATACGAGTTGGCGTGAAATTCGTGAAATCTCGAGTACTTTTTCAAATGGACGTAAGTAACATTTGGACGAAAATGAGGAAATCAGTATTGAATTTTTTTGAGTTTAATTTTATTCCTAAATGACAACCGGACCTGTTAATCCCAATTAAATTGCATTTAATGACACATTGGTAAAAGATAAGATATTATCACTGTGCCTAACAAATACACTAGGAGTGCAAATTCAAGTTTCATTTAGAACAATGTTTCATACAACGGTCTGCAATTAAAAAGATAATACGTCATTTTGTTAAGTCAGTATGATAGATGGCATGTTACTTGCGTCAAAATGATACGTCGTTCTGCGAATGACAATGTTGATACGTCGAAATGTTACGTCAAGTTGTCTTACTTCACACAGATTTGCTACGGCACGCACACCAGCAGTCCATTGTGTGTAGCGTGCAATCGTTCATCTGCTAACCACCACCGACCAACAACATCATCATCATCGTTCAGCTCCACGCCTAGCCGGTACACGCGGCCACTCATCGTCGCTCGGCAGCAGCAGCACATTCGTCGCCCGTCTGCAGTAGATCAGTGATACATATAAGATAAGTTTTTTATTAGTATATAAGATAAGTTTTTGTTTCTCGCTCTTGTGTGAGTGTGACTGTGGAGAGTGACTGAGAGAGTGTTTGAGAGAGTGCCTAGGTTAAGATTTTTTTTTTATCTGTGATTGATTGTAGTTAATTACGTTAGTGGTTGAGCGCCATAAGCTCCCACAAGCAAGCCATGGATGATTTATCGGAAGATGAATCATCTATGGCGCAAAATGATGGGGTAGCTCTTAAAGTTACCCGATCGCGTGCTTATCCTGATGGTTCAGCTGGTCCTTGGGTTGTCTATTTTCGGCCCAAAACGAAACCTCTTAATGTTTACCAGATTTCAAACGATCTGACGAAACGATTCTCGGCCGTGACCGAGATAATTAAGGTGAGACACAATAAATTAAAAGTCGTTGTGTCCAACCTTAAACAAGCTAACGAAATTGCTGTCTCTCAATTTTTTACACTGGAGTATTTAGTGTACATCCCAGCTCGAGGTATTGAGATACAAGGTGTGGTCTCCGAAGCGAGTTTGACCCCTGAGATCCTGTTGAAGCAGGGGGTTGGTCGATTTAAGAACCCTCTGCTTCAGTCAGTCAAGATACTCGATGTGCGAAATCTAGGCACAGTATCGATCACTAAGGGTGAAAAGAAGTTTACTCCGTCAGACTCGTTTCGTGTAACTTTTTCTGGTTCAGCCCTCCCTCAATACGTCGAGTTGGGAAAACTTCGACTACCTGTGCGGTTGTTTGTACCACGGGTAATGATCTGCGAAAAATGCAAGCAGATGGGACATACGACCTCCCATTGCAGCAATAGAGCACGCTGCTCTAATTGTGGAGAGAAACACGAGGATGGCGCCTGTGCAGACAGCACACCAAAATGCGCCTTCTGTAAGGGAACTCCTCCTCATGCTCTCTCGTCGTGCCCAGCGTACAAACAACGCGGGGAACAATTAGAACGCTCGCTGAAACAGCGTTCCAGGCAATCGTTCGCCGAAATGCTGAAAAAAGCCTCACCATCAACCGATGTCAATACAAATCCCTTTGCTCCTCTGTCAGATGACGAGTCTGACTTTGATTCAGCTGAAGAGGGAACATCGTTCACTTTTCCGGAAGGTGCTTCAAGGAAGCGAAGACGCGTCCGCCCACGGAAAGTTGTTGATGAGAAGCCCGAGACCAGCTTGCCCATTTCAAAAAGAGGTGGAAAAAAGGAAAAAACAATTCCTCCTGGTTTCCGTAGTACCAACTACACCCAGGACTTTCCATCTCTCCCGGGGACATCCAAAACCCCTGAAGCCCCAATTTTAAGAACAGAAGCCCCCTCCTCTAGTGGGCTGTTCTCATTTGATGACATTGCCGAAGGTATCTTTAAGTACCTCGAAATTTCTGACCCTCTCAAAAGCATTGTTTTGGCAATGCTTCCAACAGTGAAGACCTTTTTGAAGCAATTGACAATCAAGTGGCCCCTCCTTGCAGCTATCATTTCCTTCGATGGATAATTCTCCAAATGAGGTCGGGGATTTGATCACTGTTCTACAGTGGAATTGTCGAAGTTTGATTCCTAAATTGGAATCTTTTAAATTTTTAGCTCACACTACCGGTTGTGATGCATTCGCTCTTTGTGAAACATGGCTCTCTTCCGAAATCAATCTTCCGATTCACGATTTCAATATTATTCGTCTTGATCGTGAGGATTCGCGTGGAGGGGGAGTACTTTTGGGGATCAAAAAGTGCTTCTCCTTCTATAGAGTGAATTTTCCTCCTATTCCAGGTATTGAAGTTGTCGCATGTCAGGCTATTATTAAAAATAAAAGCCTTTGCATTGCTTCCGTTTATATTCCTCCAAGAGCCTCCATTAACCGAAAACAACTTTCAGATGTTTGTTCGGTTCTTCCTGCTCCGCGGTTGGTCATGGGTGATTTTAACTCTCACGGTACAGGCTGGGGAGAACTGTACGATGACAACCGGTCTTCCCTGATATATGACCTCTGTGACAACTTCAATATGACAGTACTTAACAATGGAGTAACACGTTTGGCTGGTACATCCTCAGTTGGCAGTAGATTAGACCTCACACTTTGTTCGAATTCATTATCGTTGGATTGCACATGGAATGTGATTCAAGATCCCCACGGTAGTGATCATTTGCCCATAAAAATTTCGGTTGCCACCGGGTTCAATCCGTCGAAATCTGTCAACGTCACGTATGATCTTACCCGTCACATCGATTGGACAAAGTTTAGGACAGCAATAGATGAAGCCGTAACGACGGTAGAAAGGCTTTCACCACTGGAAGAATATAACTTCCTCTCCAACCTGATCTTAGACAGCGCGCTTCAAGCTCAAACTCGACCAGTTCCAGGAACGTCATTTTGTAGGAAACCTCCTTCTCCATGGTGGGATCAGCAATGCACCGAGGTTTACCGTAAAAAGTCCGACGCGTTTAAAGTTTTCCGTAGACGTGGAACACCTGAGCACTTCGAAGCATACACGGCTCTCGAACGCGAACTTAAGAGCCTCATCAAGGCCAACAAACGCGGTTACTGGCGAACATTCGTGAACGGGCTATCGCGCGAAACGTCGATGAGTACTCTTTGGAACACGGCGCGAAGGTTGCGTAACCGAACAACGAAAAACGAGAGCGAGGAGTACTCGGACCAATGGATCCTCAAGTTCGCGCGAAAAGTTTGTCCAGATTCTGTGCCGGCATGGATGATTCCTCGCGAAAACACGAATTCGATAGATGAGATTAGCCAACCCTTTTCAATGGTAGAGTTCTCTCTCGTACTCCTTTCGTGTGGCAATACGGCTCCAGGGGCTGATAGGATCAAGTTCAACCTGCTTAAGAACCTCCCAGACGTCGCGAAGAGGCGCATGTTGAACTTGTTTAATCAGTTTCTGGAACTCAACATTGTACCGGATGATTGGAGACGGGTGAGAGTTATTGCGATTCAAAAACCTGGTAAGCCCGCGTCCAACCACAACTCCTATCGACCCATCGCGATGTTATCCTGTATTCGAAAGTTGTTGGAGAAAATGATCCTTTTCCGTCTGGACAAATGGGTTGAGACGAACAACCTGCTTTCAGATACTCAATATGGTTTCCGTAGGGGTAAGGAACGAACGACTGTCTCGCGTTGCTTTCCACAGATATTCAGTTAGCTTTTGCTAAAAAGAGCAAATGGCTTCTGTATTCTTGGACATAAAGGGGCTTTTGATTCAGTATCTGTTGAAGTTCTTTCAGATAAACTCCACGCTTGTGGCTTTTCACCATTAATGAATAATTTTTGTACAATTTGCTGTCAGAGAAACATATGAGCTTCTCTCATGGAACCTCTACAGCTTCACGATTTAGCTACATGGGTCTCCCCCAGGGATCATGTTTAAGCCCCCTTTTGTATAATTTTTATGTCAAAGACATTGACGGTTGTCTAGGTGACAACTGTACGTTGAGACAACTTGCAGATGACGGCGTAGTGTCTGTCACGGGACCCAATGGGGTCGATCTGCAAGGACCCTTACAGGATACCTTGGACAATTTGTCTACTTGGGCTCTAGAGCTAGGTATCGAATTCTCTACGGAGAAAACTGAATTGGTAGTGTTTTATAGGAAGCATAACCCAGCACAACCGAAGCTTCAAATTTGGGGTAAGCCGATAACTCATTCTATGTCGTTTAAATATCTTGGGGTCTGGTTCGACTCTAAGTGCACCTGGAGATCCCATATTTCGTATGTGAAGCGAAAGTGCCAGCCAAGGATCAATTTTCTCTGCACAATTACCGGAACCTGGTGGGGAGCGCATCCACAAGATCTTCTAACGTTGTACCGGACAACGATTTTGTCGGTTATGGAATACGGTAGTTTTTGTTTTCAGTCAGCGGCTCGGTCGCACTTCATTAAACTGGAACGTATTCAGTATCGGTGTCTTCGTATCGCGTTAGGTTGCATGCACTCGACTCACACCATGAGTCTTGAAGTGCTGGCTGGCATGTTGCCACTCTCGGATCGGTTTTCAGAATTATCTCTCCGGCTCCTCACCAGGTGTGAAGTTATGAACCCCCAGGTGATCGAAAATTTTGAGAAGCTCCTTGAGTTGAACCCTCAAACCCGCTTCATGACCTTGTACCATTTGTACATAACACAGGATGTCAGCCCTTCGCCGAACATTTCCAATCGTGTTTGCTTCTCCGATTTCGACAATTCGGTTCATTTTGATTTATCCATGAAGCAGGAGCTTCATGGAATCCCAGAGCATCATCGTCCTATGATTGCTCCTGTGATATTTGCTGCAAAGTTTGGCCAAGTTGATTCCACTAAATCGTTCTTCACTGACGGATCTTTGATAGAGGAGTCAGCAGGCTTTGGTATATTTAATGAAATTTATAGCGCCAACCGTAAGCTTCAAGCTCCTTGTTCCGTGTATGTCGCTGAATTAGCGGCAATACATTTTACGCTAGAAATTGTTGCCTCATTAACACCGGATCAGTACTTCATTTTCACGGATAGTCTCAGTTCTATAGAGGCTATTCACTCATTGAGGCCGATAAAGCACTCCTCGTATTTTCTCCTGAAAATACAGGAGCTTCTAAGTGCTTTATCTTCGCGTTATTTTATCATCACCTTTGTATGGGTCCCATCTCATTGTTCAATTCCGGGCAATGAGAAAGCGGACTCGCTTGCAATGGTGGGCGCTATGGAAGGCGATATTTGTGATCGACAAATCGCCTTCAACGAATTTTTTCCTATTTTTCGTCAACAGTCACTCGTCAGCTGGCAGTATAAATGGAGTAAAGGAGATTTGGGGCGATGGCAACATTCTATCATCCCAAAGGTGTCGAAGAAATCTTGGTTTAGCGGGATGGATGTGGGTCGAGACTTCATTCGTGTCATGTCTCGCCTCATGTCCAATCATTATTCTTTGAACGCTCATTTATACCGGGTTGGGCTGAGCGACAGCAATCTCTGTGAGTGTGGCCAAGGCTATCAGGACGCAGATCACGTTATTTGGTCTTGTGCTGAGCATTCTGGAGTCAGATCTGAGCTTTATGATTCCCTTCGGGCTCGAGGTAGACAACCCAATGTGCCAATTCGAGATATTTTGGCTGTTTGTGATTTGGAGTACATGAAACTCATTTATGTGTTTTTGACTAACATTAGCATTAGATTGTAGTTAGTTTAACCTGTATGTTTAGTATAAGTTTTTTTTATATGTGTATGTGTGTGTGTTTTTTTTTCTTTTTCAAAAAATGTTCAAGTCAAAAGAAAACCATTAGTTGTATAGTTATAAGTGTTTAGATAATTTAGAATTTAAATTTAATGTGTTATGTAAACCAGACTTTAAATTCCCACCCTCCTTCCCATCCGTAATTTGTAATTCCTATTAACCTCGAGACGGCCGCGAGTAATCGGCTCTATCCTCCTAACCTTAGTTTTAAGATAAATGATGTATAAAAATATGAAAATTTGGCTCTGTAAAGTTAATTCGATTGAGCCTGTACAAATAAATGATTATTAAAAAAAAAAAACAATTGCCATGTAAGTACTTAAGTTTTTGTTACATATTTATTGGTCGTAATTACAAAAACATGTATATTTTTTCGTAGGACCTCTGTGAATTACAAAAATTCATTAAGCATTAATCCACAGCAAGTAGAGGCATTGTGTAGTTTTATGAAACAGCACACAGATCTTGCCATGGATTGCTCAATAAATCTGCTGGGAGGTATAATGCAACAAGCTGTTGGTTGAACTAAATGTAACCTTGAACTCCAAGGGTCCTCCAGTGCGCGATGTAAATTAATGGAAAAAGGTTCATACAACGTACAATAATAAGTTACAATTTATAAATGAGATTTACTATGAAGGTGATCTTCGTAGTTCTTCATCTTTGTTATTTTTAATTTATTGATCTTAATATTTCAGGTTCGGGCTGACTACAAATATAAGGTCAAAACAAAGCTCAAACATAATATAGACAATATCCGCAAAACGGGAGGAGGACCTAATAAAAAAAACATCTGAATGCCATAAATCAGTTGGTTTACCGGCTGCAGTTGACGGAATAAGCGGAGCAAAATCTTATCGTACGTTGAATGATAAACGTTCAAGCGTGCAAGATACCCCCGAAGAATCATCGATTAGTCCTTCGGATGAACATGAGCCCAGAGCGAATCACCGACCAAATGAAACAATAGTAGATTACGGATTGAGCGAACAAACTGTGGATCATGAACTTGCCGATAGTATACAAATGACTGTAGAAAGAGAAGAAGAAGTTGAAGGGAAAATTGAAGACGGCGTAAGCACCAGTAATCGTCAACGTACACCATATCGTCGCCATTTTAAAAACGAAAAGTGGAATATCCAGAAGAGATACGTAAATGCAATAGAGGAAAACAATAAAATTCAACGAGAATCATTGGTCGTGAAAATTGATAATTATGAACTGAAAAGAAAAATGTACGATTTAAAAAGAAAAAAGTTGACCGTTCATAAAAAATGACAGCAGCATGATTGAAGACGATGAATGAAGATTATATCATTTTAAATAACTGACATTATCTAAGGTTTATCATTTCATTTTGTTATTCCCAGATAAAGAATGAAAACCTAAATAACATAAAATTTAAAAGCAAACTTACATTGCAATACGGAATTTACTGATTGATTATGACACAGAAAATCGAAAAATAATAGAAAATATTTATAAGGTACTGAAGTGTGCAATTTTCGGGGGAGTTTGAAGAAACGAAATACAATGTGACTAAATAAAAATCTAGATTCTCATCTGTATAAAAAATGTGTATTGGTTCTCATGGATTTTTTCATCTATAATATAAAAAAATTTGTTTTGGTTCAAAAAGTGTTTATTGATGCCTATCCTTTCGTGGAAATCATAATCTAGACCATTATCATAAAGTGAAACTAGAAAATTTATCTGTAACTAGAAATTAGAAGAAAAATTAGTATTTTCCATTTAATTCCAACTACCTTCGCTTCTCTTCGACAGATAAGCGTATTTCATCTACAATGTGCAGACTTCTTCAGTGTCTCGTACTAAAAACTCGACTTAGTCTTATAAGTCGAGTTATTAGTACGAGACACTGAAGAAGTCTGCACATTGTAGACGAAATACGCGTATCTGTCGAAGATAAGCAAAGGTAGTTGGAATTAATTGGAAGATACTAATTTTTCTTCTAATTTCTAGTTACAAGTATTCCACTAAACAGCTCAAACCCTCTAGGATTCAAATTTATCTGGTCATCATCATACCAAAGAGTCTCGTATGATATCTCTTAATTTCGATACCCAATCCAGTTTGGAACTGGATCAAAAACCAATTTGCTATAAGTGTTTTAACTTTTCAAAACATTTAACGTCTTATTGAGCTTATCTAAGTAAATGTATAACTGGTAACATAACAGCAAACAATCTGCTCAATAACTATCGGAAAGACAAACTTTTGAGCGTTCTATACTCGGTCTATTTGTTACCAGGAAAACATCATTACACAAATCGAATGAAAATCCAATTAAAGTTTTCGTTTTTCAAAATGCCGATTGGTTGTTCACTACAATATGCCGAATCAAATATACAATAAACTATTCGAATACATCCTCAAGGGTATGTTGCTGCAACAACAATAAAAAATAAATGTGAACTTACTCCAATTCATTCAAGCTTTATGGTTTATCATAATCTCACCTGGCGCCTTGAAATTCTAAGGTTGCTTGGTTTCTCCTCCTCATCATCATCGCTATCTGTATCGAAAAGCATAATAGCATGATACATCATACTAACGTCTGCTAAAAGCCATTACTTCCCGAATAAAGCAAAACACATTCATTTGATACTTACCTTAAAAGAATAACTTTAACTTTCACTGATCACTGCCCGCAACAGAGCCAATGCGGTTTCAACATTAAAGGAGCCACCAGCTAAATTTTGGGCTGACCAAGAATATCCCCAACCAGAAAAATCGAGAAAATTTCCAAACCGAAAAAACCCGGCACAGGCACTCGTCAATTCATTCGAAAGCGATGCAAATGTACTTACACCTATTGATTTAATTAAAGTTTTATATTCAAGAAGTTTCAATACTTCCCAGGAGAACACATAGCTATATTGCAAAAAAAAACAACCCGTAGTGGTAAACTTTGAACTAGTTTTTAAGACCCTTTTTTGTTACACATATGTTCAAATAGACTTACAAAAACTGAAAGAGGCATTCATTGAAAAGCAATTACAAACAATAAGAGATTACTTTAATGCTTTCAAAAAACTGTTGGACTAATTCGCATTTCCAATCCTTCTTGTAAACTCTATAGTAATATAACATGGTCGCATATGTCCTAGAATGCGCTTTTGATTGGTATGTACAGCATCAAAAATTTTGATCTTCAGTACTATAAATTCTAAAAATTTGACTCACAAAGCAATGTGGCAATTGCGTTGAACGATAATAGCTTATCAATAGGTAATTCTCGTTACAACTGCGAGAGATAAGAGGTCAATATCTATACTTCTGCTGACCTTCTTTATGTTATCGATAATTCACAAGCAAGACTACTGTTATGAGCCGTTTCTTTATGTTCGATGCACTATAAAATGCATCCCTTGAACCAAGAGGTACATCAATCACTTTGAACAACTTTCATATCGCAAGTCGCAACAAACCTGAAAGCACCGGTAGTCAATATGAACTTCAAAAAGTTGATTATTTTCGTCGTTTTAGCTTTTCTGGTACTAACTGCTCAAACGGAAGCTGGAAAGTTGAAGAAGCTGGGTAAAAAAATAGTAAGTTTCAAAATCAAATGAATATACAAATGAAAATGAAAAACTGGCTCTTAAATAATTTTCAATTAATTTCACTTTCAGGAAAAAGCGGGCAAACATGTTTTCCACGCGGTTGAGCAAGCGGTTCCGACTATCCTGGGGTTACAACAAATCAAGGAGAATCAAAAGAACGGAAAGTAGCTTGCGAATGTCATGATAACCAGCTGGAATAACAAAATTTAACCTAAATTTTTTAATACCAACTTTATTCGAATCTACACCATCGCCACCATTTCCTTGCAACAACGTGTCTAACATTTCAACTCCATGGAATAATAAAACACATCGTCACCCGCGTTTCAACGGTTTATGAGTGTGTCAGTAAACGCGTGTGGTCGGGCCTAGCACCAGCTGTGAAAATTACATAATGCAGTATAAATTTGATAATTGTGTTATCTCTCGCCCAGAGTGTCTTTCCCGTATCACATTCACGAATACATTTCAAACGAAATGCTCTTAAACGAGCCCGGTGCTCAATTCGCAATTGTGTAATTTGTCGGAATTTTGGGTAGAACTGCACTGGCATTCGTCGCTGCCGTGGTCGTCAGCGGCATTGGCTTGCTTCTGTATGCAAATTACAACCGATATCATTATCCTGGATAGCGTTAATTTCGGTGTCAGCAACAGATAAAAGTTTAAATTTTAAACCGCTGAATCGCTTCCGTCACCAAAGCGCCACCTGCCACCATGGTTATCAACGGCCAGTAAATCCGTCGCACCTACAGTTTGACAATCTGTTGCAGCGGATTGCTACAATGGCAGATAGATGAAATGCGAACGAGGCTCTGCGCGCGCTTGTCTACCTTCGGCCAAATGAAGATTAATGCTTTTCCAGTGATGGCTTACCAAGTGGAATAATTTCGGATGAATAATTAAGGTTGATGAAATGCTCGGGGTTAACTGCTGGCTATCGCAGCAGTTGGTGGATTTTTCGTCCATTTTCGGAATTGATTAAATTTGTAAATTTGTCTGAAGTTCTTTAAACGGAGACCGAATTCACTAAGGTTACTATCCCCTCTTTAGTTTGATGATGCAATTCGTAGTTATAACTCTAATGTCGATTTCGTTTTTAAACCTGGCTCAGGTCTGACTCTGACTTGTAATTACCGAACGGATCCAGAGTCGAGTCAGTATGATGATATTAGTTCTAAAAATAAACATAAACAAACAAACATTTTATTTTGACAGTTCATGTTTGTGTGTATTGGTGAATCCAGGGTGGACCTCGAAAAAAGATGGGAGCGAACCTCATCGATGCAGGGTCGGATCCATAGATCATTGCACGATGGCGTCACCAATGCAGATTTGACAGTTCAAGGAGCTGTTTTACGTGGACTTAGAATATTTTCGGTGAGATCGGTTTGAGATTTTGCAGTACAAATTTATCACGATAGAAGTAAACTTGCAGGAAAACATACACCAGTGCTTATGTTTACATCATTTCCTGAATCTAATCGTACAGAACCCGGAAAAGCAAATGGAAATGTTTGATTGAGCGGTTCAAATTCTAACACCTTGTAAACAAGCTCCCTGAATTTGTAATTGAAGGGTTACTCATTTTTGGTTAACTAGGTCACCTGTCAAAATTAGAGTAAACATTACTCAGTCACGTTTGTTTGTAGTTTTACAAAACTGAGTAGAAAACGACTCAGCTTTGTTAAAACTGGAACTACTCTAATTAGAGTAGCTATGGAGGTACTCAATTCTGAATAAAGGGCGATACGGTCAAAATTTGGTCAATATCAACTTGACGTATTTCTTTCAATTTTGCATTTAAAAAACTTGAACACCCCTCATTTTGAAGGTGTGTGTGTGTAGAATGTTGCTCTTATTTTGATTTTGGAATTCACTCTTCAGTTGTCAAAATGCCGTCCAAGCAAGAAGAGTAGCGTATCAAAATTTTGCTCGCGCATCGCGAAAATCCGAGCTACTCGCACGCAAAGTTGGCAAAATCGCTAAAAGTTGCCAAATCAACCGTTACAAATGTAATTAAAGTGTTTGGGGAACGTTTGTCGATAGCCAGGAAGTCTGGATCGGGGGAAATCGAAAACCGGAAGCCGCTGAGACGACAAAGAGAGTTGCCGGTAGTTTCAAGCGAAACCTAACCTATCTCTCCGAGATGCCGCAAATAAGCTGGGTGTATCGTCTACAACCGTGCATCGAGCCAAAAACGAGCCGGACTATCGACTTACAAGAAGGTAGTGACTCCAAATCGCGATGATAAACAAAATACGACGGCCAAAGCGCGATCCGGAGGCTGTACGACGATGCTGACGAGTTTGACTGCGTGGTAATGGACGACGAAACCTACGTCAAAGCCGACTACAAGCAGCTTCCGGGACAGGAGTTTTATACGGCAAAAGGAAGGGAAAGGTAGCAGATATTTTCAAGCACACGAAACTGTCAAAGTTCGCAAAGAAATATCTGGTTTGGCAAGCCATCTGTACCTGTGGCTTGAAAAGCAGCATTTTCATAGCTTCCGGGACTGTCAACCAAGAAATTTACGTGAAAGAGTGTTTGAATAAACGTCTGCTGCCTTTCCTGAAGAAACACGGTTGTTCCGTACTGTTTTGGCAGGATTTGGCATCTTGCCATTACGGTAAAAAGGCCATGGAGTGGTACGCCGCCAACAACGTGCAGGTAGTTCCCAAGGACAAGAACCCTCCCAACACGCCAGAGCTCCGCCCAATTGAGAAATACTGGGCTATTGTCAAGCGGAACCAAAAGAAGACCAAAAAAACTGCTAAGGACGAGCAGCAGTTCAAGGAAAACTGGCTTTCTGCGGCGAAGAAGGTGGACAAGGTGGCTGTACAAAATCTGATGGCAGGGGTCAAGCGTAAGGCCCGGCAATTCGGATTTGGAAAAGCGGAAGCCTAACTGAATATTTTTCCTGAATTTTATACTAATTGAACTTGAAAAAGAAATTTAATTTGATTTTTTAAATAAAAGATTTCACCGATTTACACGCGTTTTCCCTTGACCAAATTTTGACCGTATCACCCTTTAACTAGGTCACTTCTCAAAATTTGAGTAAACATTATTCAGTTTCTTATTTTATTTATTATTTAATTTTAATGAAATTGTGGATTGTTTCCGACAACTGTCCAGTCAAAACGGAAGTGTCGAAATACTTTAAATTTGTAATATTCTGGATTGATTGCAATTCATGGATTGAATTCGGCACTGCGACGTAAAAATGATTGTTGATTACAAAATACAGCCGTCCCCATCTTGAAAACTTTTGATCGACTGAACCACGTTTTTCGCTTTTGACAGGTTCATTGTAATTACTCTATTCTGATAAGTAAGCGCTTTTACAATCAGAGTAGCCTTTACTCAGTTTCCTTATATCAAGTTACTCAGTTTTTGACATTTAGCATGGAAATACGAAACTGAGTGAAAGTAACTCTATTTAGAGTAGATCTGAACGAGCGTGCATTCGGTGTAATGATCTAGTGGATCCAGATTCAACCAGATTGAATAAAAAAACTTTTCGACAGCTGTTAGGGTGGACCTACACTCAGCAAAATAAACTTTTGATATTCATAAGATTGCATTATGACTTTTTGCCACAATAAATCAATATGAATTTCATAATGTTTCCTTATGAAATATAATGGTGTTGAAAAAATAAAAATATGGAGCAACAAAGATTCGAACTTTGAAATTTTCAAACAGGTATCAAACCATATTCTTTGCATGTAATTAACATCTTTTATTGCGAGAGTTATCGGGCCGATTTCAAAAAATTGAAAATACCCCCTTCCCCCTAGTCATGAAAATGCCCAAGTAGCGAATAGTGATAAGTGTAAAGTAACCTGGTGATGTAACTTACGGTAATTTTTGTATGAATCGTTACAATTTCTTAATTCTTACCTCCAAATTTAACAAATCTTTTAGAAACCTTGGTCAAAAGATTTCTAGTGCCGTTCTTGACGTTTTGGTGTTTGTGTGATGTTTTTGGGAACGTTGCTGAACATTTTCACCCCCTGCTTTATAAATCCATTCTATATTCGGCATTAAAGGATGTACGGTTTAAAATCTGCACAAAAATGAAATTCTATTTCTAAATTCGAGTTTTTAGCCGATTATCACCAAATTTTCAGGGAGTTAAAAAAACAATTAAGGTTAAGCTAATATTACACTGTTTGACAATACGCCAAATATTTGTCTCGTTAAGTTTTGCCAAATAATGCTGTTTGCAAAGTTGTTTGTCCACGCTACACTTCCACACTTTGATTAGTTTTAGCAAATGTTTGACTCCAAATTGTTTGGCCAAATATGTCAATCGATTGTTTGACCAACTTTCGTTAAAAATATTTGATTACGTACTATACTGTTTGTAAATGATTGCATATACACGGAAAAGAAGTATATTTCAATCAATGATATTTCAACTAAAATCAACTATATTTTAAGATTGCAAATATATGCTTCAATCAACTTCAAGATATGGTTGATTTAAATTTACTTAAATATGCATGGGATCAGTTAAATTTTTATGTGAATAAAATTTTTGGTTCCAGAGTCGTTGAGAATGAATTTGTCATCACATAATTTGGGATCGATCAAAGACTGGTTGTGTTGATATTTTTATTGTTCCAATAATAGCACCAACAATCAATATGAAACTAGCAATTTGGAATTCACTGTTGTAGAACTCCTAGGTTTTATTTTGACACAATATTTGGTACCGGTGTGGTAGTACTTCCTGAGCCAAAAGCCAAACATTCATTTTCTTCATGACTATCCACCCGCTGATAGTACTGTTAAGCCCAACAAACTTACACATTCGAATCTTAATCTTCTCGTTTACATGATGTAAGTTAATATGGGAACGTCCATTGATTATGTCACGCAAAAGGTGAATTTTCATAACACCGCCCTTGTCACGTTTTTTGAATGGACCTTCAATTTTTTTTTGTATGGATTGTCACGTTTTCATGAACCCCTCCTCCGCCCTTACTGCGTGATATAATTAATGGACCTTCCCTAGGCGTTGAATCTAATTTTAAGACCTTCCTGCAATTTTTTCCTCTTCGGACGCCACGATGAATTTAAAATCGAACTGAAAACTACCAAGTTGTTGTTTGTATTGTTTTGTATAGTGGTCTTCAAAACAATACAAACACATGATTGATATACACAAGGTTATGATACACATATGACAGATGTGTAAAAATTATGGCTCTTTAACTATGAAGCATGGTTCATTCAATTCCAAAATTACTTCGAGCTAAACATATTTCGTAGTTGAAAGAAAAATATGTTTAATGTACACGGTGGTCAATAAGTTCGAATACAAGTTTTCATCATTGCGTAGGTATGCGCCATGTACATATTCTGCATTGGTATTGGTGTCAGCTTTAGCTTCATTCATACGCTACCGAATGTGCGCGGTGTTGACATTCTGTTAGTTGTTGTTCGTTTGTTACGCGCGATGAAAGAGTATCGGGACTTCGTAATTAAGCGTTTTTTGAACGGTGAGCGACCCGGCGATATATTCCGGCTGCTGAAATCGCATGGGGTCAAGCGGAACTTTGTCTACACGACCATCAGGCGATACCGGGAGACGTCCTCGACCAATGACCGTGCGAGATCCGGTCGGCCGCGTTCAGCGAGGACGCCACGGGTCATCAAGATCGTGAGGGAGCGAATTCGGCGCAAAAAGAACCGCTCAATCCGGAAAACGGCTGCAGATCTCAACGTTTCCATTGGAACCGCTCACACCATACTCACCAAGGACCTTGGTTTCAGGCCTTACAAAAACGTAAGGTCCATGGCGTTTCGAGGCTACCAGCAAAAAGCGGTTGGATCGAGCTAAGAGGATCCTCTCTCGGCACGCTGGTCAGGAGTTTGTTTTTCGGACGAGAAACTGTTCGTGCTGCAGCAGCCGCACGATGTGCAAAATGACCGGGTGTGGGCGCCATCGAGGGACAGCATTCCTGAATCCAATATAAACATCCCTCGGTTCCAAAGTGCCGCGTCGGTGATGGTTTGGGGGGCAGTATGCAAACGTGGTAAGCTACCCTTGGTGTTTATTGAAAAAAAACGTCAAAATCAACGCGGCGTACTACAAAACTGAGGATTTGGAAAAGGTTGTTGCCCCCAGTCTCCGAAGCCTCTACGGCGATGAGCACTACGTGTTCCAGCAGGACGGTGCACCAGCCCATACGGCAAATGTGGTTCAAGCCTGGTGTCGGGACAATTTAACCGACTTTCTGGACAAAACTTTGTGGCCTCCCAGCTCCCCGGACTTGAATCCTCTCGACTTTTTTGTTTGGTCCTATATGATGGCGAAGCTGAACGAATACAAGGTCAGCACTTTGGATCATTTCAAGACGGTAATTCTCAAAATCTGGGACGAAATGCCCATGCAGTCCGTGCGTGCCGCCTGCGACGCGTTCGAGAAACGTTTGAAGCTCGTTAAGGAGTACAAAGGGGGGGTCATTCCAAGAGAAATGTTGTAAACGTTCCTTGTAAACATAGCTTTCAATAACATAAATCCAAAAAATAAAAAAACATGTTTTCATTTTTTTAACAAATTTTGAAAGTGTATCCGAACTTATTGAACACCGTGTAGGTATCATCTATCGAGATTGTTATTTCAATACCCCGTCATTTCTTTCCATGTAATATTTGGTTGTTTGTTTGTCGCGCTGCTTTGGTCAAACAGTATCCAATTAAGTTGGGAAGTTTTTGTAAAACTTAAAAAATTGTACAATTCCAAAAAGTCCCGAGGTTTTTTAAAAAAATGCCGAGAATTTAATTGAATTACAGTGAAGTTAAAAGAACTTTTGAGAACTGGGAAAAACCAATTCCAGAGAACTTCAGTTAAAGTTCAAGAATTTTAGTAAAGTTCTAAAGCAGCAAGGAAGTCCCATACATTTCAGATAACCCTCTTTAATTTCAGAGAATCCAGGAAATTCAGAGAAGTCCCCGACACTACAGATAAATCCTCAAAACTTCGGAGATCGATTCACCGAAAATATCAGAGATACGGGACTTGTATGGATGATACATACAAGGTCTAGAAAATAATTCCTGATCATTGTGAAGTTTTAAGAAAATATTGAATGAACTTTTCCAAGATCTTTCATATCCTTTAGCTCTATGAAATAATTGCTGAGCAATTTGAATCATGAAACAATATCTGACAGGTGTGATTTGAATTGATAGTTCATCATCATCTTGGCTTTATGACGTCCCTACTGGGACTAACGCCTGCATCTAAGTTGAAGAATTTAGTGTTCTAGATGCACTTTCTCAGTCATTAATTGAGAGTTTTCAATACCATGTAAAATGTTTGCATTAGTATGATTGTGTGGCAAGTATAAGCCACATCAAACATGGTTTTGCTTTGTAGCTGCGCCTTCGCCGCCTGAGCTAAAGAAGGACTTTGATTGTTATTATACTGTATTTAATCGCTGTTCATCTTGAACTCTTAAAATATGCATAGGACTATCTTCAAATCTTTGACACCTTAAAGGACTTGGAAATAGTTTCTGAGCAAACTGGTTTCTAAAAAACGGAACGTGATTTAAACTTTGGAACTTTTGAAGACTTTAAAAATAATTCATGAAGCATCCTGCAGTCTTGGAAAAATTATTTAGAGGATTTCCTTGAGCTCTTTGATATATTCAAGGTCTCTAAAATAAATTTTGAGCAATCTGTTAATATTCCCACAAAACAAACTTCGTTTTTGCTACTTGACCGAACTGCATCTGCTTAGAATTCGCAAGGCTTATTATATTTCTGCTAAGGGAAAATATCGTAACAAACACGGAAACGGTCGTCAACAATAAGCGAAATGGTCCTAAAATGGTTTGTGGTCATATTTCATCATTCGTGAACAGAATCACGATACATGAACGGCTTTTTTTCAGAACGGATTTTTTTCTGTGTATGAATTGGCTTATTTTTCTCTGTGTTTGAATTTGCTCATGTCTTCCACTCAAGAATTTCCAGAGTGTCAAATTAATTCTTTGTTAGACTTGAGCAAATATATTTGACAAAGGGTATCACACTATTTGACAAATTATCAAATCATTGGAATGACAAACACAAACCAAACATTTGCCATAGCATTATTAGGTCAAATATATTTGGCGATCTCACGTTGGTCAAAAATATTTTACCAAATTTGCCAAATATTTGGCGTTTCGTCAAACAGTGTGATCTCAGCTTTAGTCTTGTCATCATTGATATAATTCATTTCATACTAGCCATAAGGTTCTGCACGACCTTAGAATCGACAGCTTGTTTTGCATATTAAGGGGGATATACAGTTAGAATGACCAAAAAATTCAATTTATTTCATTGAATAAAAATTTAGTAAATTTCCCGTAGAATACGCTACTGGAACCTTTTTTTCAAAATTCGATCTCCAAATGCTTCTATTCATCGTTTTTCGAAGACGCCTTTTTGCGCGCAGCAGGTATAAAGAGACGCTTTTTCGATAATTAAAACTTTCAAAGCGTTTTTCTCATAACGGCATTTTTGGAGTTTATGCCGGTGATAACTCGAAAACTAATTATTCGATTAAGCTGTAACTAGGATTTCTATTTTAGTAGTTTTATTATAGTATTACCTTCTAGATGAATGAAAAATTATTGTAATATTTTATTATTAGGTATGGAATGTGATAAAATGGCGGAAAAAATGTGGATTGTTTCAAAAAAGTTACGCAAAAAGGATTTTTTTTTTGGGTTAGCAGGTTTTAGATCAAAACTGCGATCAGGAGAACCGGCACAAGCAAAACACAACGACTTTCTCAACGCACTCTAACGGCCGCCATTTTGTTGAAAAAAATTAGAAAAAAATTATATGGATACGATATATGGTTTCGATTGATTTGAGTAAAAACATTTTTCAAAAATTAGTTTTCTTTAATCGTTCTTACAGTATATCCCCCCTTAATCCATGCTTTCTTCATTTCTTCGACATTCTTAACCACTTTAGGTCGTTTGAGAAGGTGTTCTTTCAAAATTGCCCATTATTTTCCTTTTGGGCGCAGTTCCGGAGTGTTTGGAGTGTTCAGATCTCTCGGCACGAAATCGGCATTATTCACCTTATACCACTCTAGCACGTCTTTGGGCTAGAGAGGCATGATGCCAAATCCGTCCAGAAGATCGTCGGACCATCGTGAGCCTTCAGGAGAAGTAGAAGCCGCTTTTGGAGACACTCTTTCAAATACACCTGTCCATTCAAGGTGACGAAAGGTGCATTCCGTTTCCCACAAGTACAAGAAGCTTGCCAAATTAAGAACGTCTTGGAAAATATCGACATCTTCTGTGTCAGGAGGTTCTCGGGAACCTAAAGCGCATCTTTGGCAGTCACTTACAGGACCATATTCTGTTTCTCATCACGGTTCAGGGTCTTCTTGACCTAACGGGGGTTTTCATCCGGATCTTTGCTTCCGATCAACAGTCAGATGTTCTTCAAACAGTAAAATGATACCAGAAACCGTGGAATTCGCGATTCCCAGCTTTATTACGATACACGTTGCGACAGATCCATCCCGAGTAGGATACAACAACATATGAATACCTAATTTTGATCTTGATAACTGGCCTTGGTATTTAAGAGCTCAGATTAGACGTTAAAATACCTAAAAAATACCTAAGAATTGCAAGTAAAATATCTCTCGAATAACAAAACTGGCGATCGTTCTGCACAATACAAATACAGTTCAACGGGACAATTCCGAGATTCATTTATTGGAACCCCAAAGACCGGACTTTTGATCAATAGCAGCCCGCATCATTAGCACGGACTGTTCACCAACAGTCTGAATTTTTTGAATTACAGTATTTTTGAAAATTTTTGAAATTCAGTAAGAAATAATGTTTTTATTTTTCCATAGAATTATGCTTCATGTGCCTGTTCGGATGTTTACTGACTTTGTACGACCTATATCCTTCCCTGGCAAGGATGTCCCGCACCGTATGAAAGTTAGCGTTGTTTCTTCTGGCCACATCTCGTATCGAAACATCTAGGTTGGCTTTAACGCACCCCTACACCTGCAGCTGCAGCTGACGAACTAGTGGTTCCAGTTTTTTCGAAGATCCGCTGATTCCTCCACGTTAAGGTTTCCTTGTAGGTTTTGACCACTCGACAAACTGTTATTTTTGGCATCTATAGAGCTTCAGCCAGCTTAGTACCGGACCTTTCCGGACTTTCCAGGTGTATGTGCACAATATTTTTTCTTCTTTCGAGATCCATTTGACGTTATTTCTGAACGCGATCGACTACTTCGATCAAACTTGCACCAGTATAGGAGTGTAAATAAACTATTGTGAAAGATTTTCGATTCCCAACACTAGAGGCGCGCTGGTTGCGCGCGAGCAGCGTTACCATCTTAATTCACGCGTAGTGCTAGCTATAGTGAAACAAGTTCAATATTGTTGAACCCCTAGTTCCAAACTACACCTTGCAGTCTGCACCTTGTTATACACTCTTGCGCTTAACAGAACCTTTCGGCACTGGTATCTTTGGCTTTGTTTTGATTCGCTATGTTATTTTGACAGAATATTTGAGGGTGTGTTGGGAATGTTAAGTTATAAGGGGCGAATCATTAAGCTTTGGACCGGTGTGACCTGAGCCAAAAAATATATTCATTTACTTCAGGACTATCCATCCGCTGCTGTTAGTCTTAGTCAGTTTAGATTGGTTCTTATGCGTTATATGAAAAAAAAAATTCCTTATTTTAAAAAAAACATTTTCACACTTTGAGATGGGCCCGAACATCATCCAAACTGTTGGTTTTAATCGATTCAGTGCGGTTTTAAAAAAAATGGATTATTAAAACAATGGGTTGTTATCTCTATGAATCAAACCACCTGCATATTTTGTGAGTGGCGTCAATAATATCCCTACAGATGATTTTAATTTGAACACAAATGCAAATAATCATGAAACTTCTTAAATGATAGGTTCACTAAGATTACATCCTTCTGTTTCAGCTGGGATTCAATACAACCCATTTTTTACCAACTCATGGAAACATTATCTCGCGGAGTCATTCCAACAAACACGAACATTTCTCATCCTCCGAGTCGAAGCTGATTAGTTCCCCCATTATGTGTTATTGTGCTGTATGAAACTATCCTGCAACGGGAACGAATTATGGGAGCGCCAACGGGCCCAGCAGAATGGAATCGAACAAAACCGGAACCGGAAGAACTGAAGCGAGCTCCATCGACCTCCTCCAGCAACGGGTAGTTTCCCTTTTATTAGATTATATTATTTTCGGAAACTAATTCAACTTTAATTTAAATTGAATTTATTAAAATATTTTATTAGCATCGTTTCATATTTTGTGGTGAAGTGCCGCCCGTAACCGAACCCTTTGTTACCGAGTTTGATTACCGCTCGAATGATGATGATGATGATGATGATGGCAATGAAGCGGTGCCTTCGGGGAACTCACGTTGAAGTCGATTCTATGTTGTTAAAGAGTCTCTAAGCGAGAGCGGACCAAATTATGTTTTTGTTGGAAAAACGGACCTACTGTGCTACTGGGCGTGGTGAAGTGGGACAGTATAGTTGCATGGAGAAACGACTGCAATAGCAATAATGATAATGTTGTGATAATGATGATCGGATAATTTCCTGTACATTAATTTCCCTGTGGTATTGCGAATGATGAGTGAAATATACGGCAGCAGGCAGGCTGTTTCGGGATGCGGCAAAGGCTTGGTTTGGCTTGGTTTGGTTAGCCTCTGTTGCCTCGGTGTGGCACTAGGAAAAAGCAATTAATTTCACTGTGAGAATTTATATTAATCGTATCAATCATCACGAGCGCTGGGATCTGCTGCTGCAAATGATACCATTGATGGCTGTTCGGGATTTAAAGGCTGAATCAATTCAAGCGGATGGGATTAAAGTGTGTGCTGTTTGATTGTTTACTTTCGGAGGGTTTTATTGTTTTGGAGTTGTATTTATTTTTCACGGATTTTTTATATGCTTGCGATAAAATTTGATGCTCATCATTTGACCCTTTTGCGGTTGGTGATGCATGTTTAAAATGGGTTTTATAATGATATCTTTATATGAACATATGTTTTTTTTTTTATAAATAGCTTAATTGGCTAGAATTAATTTTTAATTGTAAATAATTAAAAATGAATTTTAGTGGTATCTAGGGTTTTGATCATTTGAAAATATAGCGTAGATTTGATGTAACTATAATTCATTTTTATATCAATCAGTCCTACGAAACTACCATCGTTAAATTCATTGTTACTTTTGAATAAATACACAATGTGCCAGAATTTATCTCAAATGTAAGCTCTCTCTCTCTCTCTCTCTCTCTCTCTCTCTCTCTCTCTCTCTCTCTCTCTCTCTTTCTCTCGCTATTGAAAGCTGATTTGAATCTTCATTTTGGTGAAGTAAAAATCGTACGTTCAGGTTTCCTTTCGCAAAAGTAGAAAACTAAGAACAAATTTTTCTATATAATTATACTACAACGTAGAAGCTTAAAAAAAGTTTAAGTTGCAAATGAGTTAAAGTTGAAGATCTTTTCAGCAGTTAGAAAAAGAACAGATTTTTGGGATTTTTTTGCTATTACCCAGCCACGAAAGACATCAGTAGGCAATGCTCGTTGACGGTAAGTTTTTCGCAATCTGTCACGGCTTTTCTGTTTCCTTATACATTTGAAATAATGCACTGATAAGTGATGTAGAATTTTGAAAAGATTACGTATTGTTGTTTCTACTCATCTTTACTATCTGTGTGTTTCGTGAATAGTTTTAATTAGGGAATGTAAAAAAATAAGAGGAATCCGAAAAGACTAGAGCATCATTCGTCGGAAAATCTTTGGGGAAAATTACGTGCTAAATTTTCAGGAACTTGAAGAAACGACGTCGATCCATTTCCCCGCAGAATCTTACTCCCACGTTCATAGATATTGTTTGTTTTTCGAATCGTACGAACGGCCGGGTTCGAGAAAAAAAGTTAATTCTGTTGTAAAGTCATCAAAAAGTAAGAAGAAGTTACATTCGCATAGGAAACCGCTTATTCTAGCCCTGCAATCAAGTTTTGGAGCACTTATCAAATTCCAGAACACATGGTGCGGCAGGAAATAAAAACATCGAATCTAGTTCTGCCCATAGTGTGTAATATGATGCTGATTGGGTGAGATCGTATCAATACATTCCGATAAGTTTTCACTGAATAATCTACAGAAATTTTAAACTTAAATTACACTTATATAGGTATGTATGTATTTATATATGTATATTTGTGTGTGTTTGTGTATATGTGTATGTATTATTAAATTAGCCTCATTCTCATCTTACTAAAATGAGTAGAACAAACACTGGCGTTTGTTGTTGGACTCACTACGAAATCTCAAGTCAGATGTTTTATTATTCGATTAAATTTTTCAAAAAATCGCTTTACTTCGTGAAATTTCGACAATCTGCAGAAGAAACCAAAATTTCCAAAATTCGTGGCACTCTCTGTGCGAAAACCAGTCATTGGTCGGACAGTTCCCATATTTTAAAAGGCTTCTTGTTTTAAATCGTTATAAAATTGATTGAAATCAATTTGTAACTCCAATATATTACCTATGTCGCATAATTGGACCTCACTATCATAATATTCACTGCTATATCTTTGCAACGAAACAAATAAGCTATAGAGCTGTAATAAATATAGATCAAGGCTTTATTCATACATTCATCGTATATTTTTTGCACAGTTCATATTTAACTGGCAGCCGTAGAATCTATTGATTCAGATAGCGGAAACTAAAAATAAATAATGATACACGAAGTTGTATATCAAAGTAACGCAATGTTATTGCTGCAATCTAAGAAATCTCACAAGTTCTCTTTCATTCTTACATTCTTACATTCTTCTCTTTTGTGAGAGCGACTAATGGCGCTATAACCAAAAGCCATAGGGAGCAATGACTATAGTAAGGGATAAGGTGCGACTCAAATCTCTTTGAGTGCAGCACGCGCTGCTCCGAGACAGCACATTTAATTTCAGAGAGACCTGAAAGTGCAGTCTGTACTCCCGGGCACCCTTGTTTTGTTGTGAGCTCAAAGCCACACATCTCGAATTTGCTCTCGTCTCTTTGGGCATTAACGATTGCACTCTCCCGTGTAGTCTCTGTGCAAGCACAAGTACGAAAAACAGACACGGCGGCACTCTCGATTGGACCTGCACAAATTTCTGTTTACTTCACTTGTTTTCATAATGCTTGGTGCAATGAACTACAGGGCCGTAGAATCATGCATTTTAACTATAAGACAACTGACAAACTGATAATTTCATGTACCATCCATGAGTAACAATGAAAATAATCATCCATGAGTAACGTGGCAGCGCAGAAGGGTGTATAAATAAGTCTTACAGTTTGCCTATAAAAAGCTTTTTAGGTAGTAAAAAGTATTTCGTAATTTTCAAAAGGCCCGACTAGTTTGTGAATTAAGATTTTAATAAAATTTTCCCTCTATGAACCCCTACAATGCTTTTTTCTTACTAGAATCGAAATTTTTCATTTTGATAACATTAACCTGAGCCACAGCACAGAGTAAAGCACAGTGCACTATTTTCTTTATCTCTGAAAGAGAAGTGCATGTGCGGCTGTTGTCTCTCGTGCTGCTACGAAATCTCTCACACGTTCGTATTGTGCGCTCTTCTGAAACAGGAGACGCACACTTGAAATTGGGTGAAGTACTTATCTATTTTGCACTACTCTGTGTTTTTCGACAATCCCTGACTAAAGTTAATGCTTAGGTCCCAACCGTTTGAAGAGAAATGGAGCATCACTTAAACTTCTTAGATTAGATACTCCCAACGACCATTTTTAAAAAGATTCATGTTCTGGACACCAAACAGGGCATTCTGTTCAACTATTCTCTCCAACTATTCATTTCCTTTTTTCTTTGATAGTTATCTACTGAAGGCTATGAGGGTTTTCCTGTGTCTTCTTAAGGTAGATATCAAATCCTCCCTATCTCCAACGGTTGCATGGACGTGGCCAGGTGAGCGATCGCGGAGTCTCATCGTGGAGATTATTGCGTGAAGAAACGTATCAGTTACGGCTTCCGTTACATGGTGACATACAATGTCTTCAACGAATTATTCCTCATCGTAGCTCCATCCACGAGGTGTGCAAACGTCAATGATAATGCTAATGATAATGCTAATTTTTATGCGATTACCTAGTCACTTGGTGGTGAATCCATCTATGCATGGTCAATCGTAGCAATCCTTAGTGTGTACAGAAACAAAACGACATCGTTATCAGTTGGTTTTCAGCAGCCATGGCGAAAACAGTCAAACAACTTGCGCTTGATGCTTTGTTTAAACTGCCTGCTTCACTCCAGAGCGACAAAGTTGTACACGGCGGGACAATTTAACTCAATTTTGAGTCGTTTTTGACCCACTTTCGTCAAAAGTTGAGTCACTTATATATGAGTAAATGTGACTGGGATTAACAAGTCAACATATCTAAAACATCGATCTGATTTCAGTCTTGTCAATCCCATTCACATTTACTCATCTATGAGTGACTCCATTTTTGACGAAAGTGAGTCAAAAACGATTCAAAATTGAGTTAAATTGTCCCGCCGTGTAGTCGGTGCGGCTTTTACAGAAAAACGAGAGCGTTGCACGGAAGCCTGGGCCGTATTGCGGATCTCGAAACGAAGAACTTTTTCTCACAAGCGTTCGTACAAAAAGTCGTTCGTAAAGAGCTACATAATGCCATTTCTGGTTCTGGCCGCCCGGCAGTGCTTCGTGAGTATAAAGTGCACCGAACCTGAAGAAGAAAGACTGAGGGCAAGAGGATCTCTTCGTTTCGCGTCTTAGGCCGAGAGGTTGGTGGGACTGGCCAAACGGTGAAGAAATACCAGGGCAATGTAAACATTTCTATGCGGAAGCGTCAGTCGATGCCGGCCGTGTCCGAGCTATTGGTAATCACCCTGAAAAACATCTTCCTGGCGAAGCTCGGCTTTGTGATCAATATAGATGACGAGATCTACTTGACGGTGAACAGCAACGGCTGGCAGAGGCCCACGTATTTGACGTCCCCACCAAGGAGATAAGCGTCGACATCAAATATATCTCTCATGTTCCCGAAGAAGGTTCTTCTGTGGCTGAGAAGGGTTTTAAAGCCGCTGTTCTTGCCTTTGATATTTGCGGTGTACGAGGAGATGTACAGTACAGATGTATGTACAGAATATTCACGCGAGAAAAGGTGTGAGCTTTGGCCGGAACTTGCCTCCACCCATTATGCCATGAGATCACTAGAGGCGATGGACCGCCTGAAGAAGAACGTTGAACCGGAGGCCGCCAACCCTTCCAAAGTTCAACAGCTGCGACCGATATAAAATATTTGGGCGAACCTGAAACGAAGGATCTATTCCAACAATTTCGTTGCCAAAAATAAGTAGCAGCTGATTGCCAATATCACGAAAGAACTGAAGAGCATGCCGACATCAATATGTTCATCGACCATGGCTAAGGTTCCCGTTAGGCCACCATGCAGGGCATCGGGTATTTTTGTAGAGGGCTGAATAAACGTACGTGTTGCGTAGCACAAAACCAAACACTACCCAAGTAACAATTTTGGTTTTATAAGGGTTCTGAAGAGCATGAATTAGACTTCAAGAATGCTACAAAACCATGATAAAACCAGCAATGTTCCTTGGGTACTCTTGATAGACAATTTATTTATCAATTGCTCCAAGCTGAAAACAATATCAACGTGAATGTAGGATGATTTGCTATAACAATAATTACTTACATTTAGTAGTGTATAATAAGGCCAATTTTTCTCATCAAATGATCAAATTTGGAAAGTTCACAATCTGCTGGGGTTATAATAGCAATATAGTAAATCTTTAGCATACATTGACTTCCTTGTGATATACCAGTTTTTAACAGTGATATTGCTCACACCAAATAATTTGGGTAAATTTTTGGCCATCAAACTCGTTCTGCATTAATGAATAAATAATCAAATATAATTTTAGCAATGAATTTCAATAAATTTTCTAAACTACCAGGTCAATCAGATGGGAAAATGGATCGCAATAATTCGCAACTGTGGTTTGTAAATAAAAAATTATAACTAGTTTTCTATTGTGGCAAGTTACATTTTAGAATTAAGAATAGAGTTTACTAAGAGGAACAAATTAATGATTTTTAAGTAGCACACTATCTTGATCAGAACATTCCAATTAAGCTTATGAATAGTTGATAAAGACAATCGATGCTGCATTGTTCTTATTGTGATACAAGAAACCTGTGCGTCTCTGGCGTTGATGCATAAAAGCTTCCTTTTGGTCAGTTGACTGCTGTATAGGCACTACAGCCGGGTTGCCAGTGCTATGGTTGTAGCAACAGTAGTATTTAAAAAAAGTGTTTTATAGAAATTTTTCAGTAGTTTTATTTTCATCACCAGCTGAAATTAGTCCATTGGTTTTTATTTCATACGTTAATAAAACCGTAACGTTAAGAGCAGTTTTACCTACAAGTTGCAATAATGTACTAACAGCGGCTTTCATTTTTTAATAATCAGCAGTTAAACTCCTTACATTAAAAAAAAGCAGCGCTGTCTTCATTAAAATTTGGCACTTCATTTCATTCAGGTAATTGAATTCAATGTATTTGATTATTTTGAAGTTTAAAATCTTTGCCATCCATTTTTATTATTTTTTAACATCGAATGAACTGATTATTGTCATCATGACCGAGAATGAGTGTAACCCAGCCAACAAAAAAAAAAAAAAGATTGAAAAATCCATTGAACTACTTCTAAACAAAATACTTGAATTAAATTTTCAATAGTAACACAACCTTTAAAAAAAATTAATACTACTTAAACTTCCCGAGCAATACACATCTTTCATAATTAGTTGCAGTAACTTGATTGTGACTTAATTGAGTCACGTTGCAGGCATTTTGACTAAGTCGCAACAAACGTGCTACTAGGGTAATAAGTTCACATTTAGTTAAAATTTTGTTCCATGGAACTTTTTCGCTGAATAACAAGACACTTCACGTACAGGCAGAACGCAATTTTCTTTAAAGTGTCAATAAAATTTAAAGCAACTTGAAAGTTCAAGAAAAGTTTCTTGTTGCCATACAACTCAACCTTCAAGTTCATATTGCTGTTAGTTGAGAACTTGCTTCGAACTTCAAAAAATCTTTAACATAAAATACAATAAAAGTAGGGTATGTGTCCCTTGACTCAGCCTATTATGCAACCATCGATTACATTTTTTATTATAACTCATAAAGTTTTTAAGCTGTAGGCGAGATTCAACTAGTAAAACACTTGCAAAAATAAGTTTAATAAGACATTTGGTAGTATGTATCACGAAAAGTTACACAACTCTTCTTATAAAGTCAGAAACATTCGAGGGATATGGATTTAATGTCGGTCTATAGGCAACAAATTGGGTCTATTTGTGGATGCAAGTTCGTCCCATTCGATGGATTTACTACTAAAGGCAGTCTTTGTTCGGTTCTTTTTTTTCTTGTTTTATGAATTAAGGCATTGCTAGCTGTATTTGATTTACTAAACACAACATTCCACAAAACAAACTCAAGCAAAACTACCACGAAACACTTAAGTGCTGTTCGTGTATGATTTATTAGCCATTCAATAATGAAAACATTATAATTCACTATACAATGATTTTGTTCCTTCGGTTTGTGTAAAGATGAGCCATTTGAATATAAACAACCGCAAACTCATGCATTTCCACTTGAAATTTTACCAATAACAACCTTTTTACTACGTTATTGATACAACAGGCCATAATTGGGAACATACAAATAAATATGTCCCCAACATTGGGTATACGATTTTCTCGTAAAATTGTTATTTCAGCAATGGGAACAGTTAGTTTGTAACGTATGACTAATTTCTGCACATCCAAACTGCATTGCTTGATGTAGAAGGAGATGTTCGCTCATCACCATGAGGCACCAAGAGTGAACAACAATGTTTTTGGCTAGAATTAAAGATATGAAGAGAAAGTTTTGATAGTTCCGCTAGTGTGCGGCAGGCTTGGAAATTTAACAGATGTTTTATGAAAATTGAGCGAAAAGGGCATGTGTACATGAGCGTCTTCCAACCGGACATTTTTGCCTGTTGAAGTGGCGGACATAGTCCGTGCTTCGACCTACCCCGCAGTGGGATGTTAGGCAAAAATGTCGTTGGTTCGAGTACCACTGTACACATGCCCTTTTCGCTCAATTTTCATAAAACATCTGTTAAATTTCCAAGCCTGCCGCACACTAGCGGAACTATCAAAACTTTCTCTTCATATCTTTAATTCTAGCCAAAAACATTGTTGTTCACTCTTGGTGCCTCATGGTGATGAGCGAACATCTCCTTCTACTCCTCGCACGGTGAATATATAACATAACAATTAATGTATGCATTGCTTGCTTTATCGACTCAATTAAGCCAAATTTAGATCACTTAAAGTTCGTGTAAATAATCTTTTCAGCTTAACCGGTGAAATCATGGTGCCTCAAAAGTGCAAGAAATAGAAAATTACGCAAAAGTGAACAACTATAAGTCGATTGATATTATCTCAATTGCTTTGCATATCATCGGTCATCCTAATAGCAACGTCATTTTGTTGATTATCGCTAAATTAATGACACATTTGGTACATAGGCCGAATGAAGGAGCTAGGCTAACATTACATCCCCTTACCCTACTAACCGTACTTTTAATCACCGCAAAAGTTCACAATACATCTATGTTGAATTACTTTCCTACTTTTTGAAGTAAACGTAAAGTTCTGAGTAACATAAAAAAATGGCAGAAATATTGTTTACATTTGAAGAGTGCTCCAAGTTTGACGAGATAAAAGAGCAAAAACATGAAAACAATAAGAAAGAACAGCAAAACAATAAGAAAGAACAGCTTACTTTTTTACCATCGTAAAAAAATGTAAGCTTAATGGGATGCGGAAAATGAAGCTGTCAATCAACAAAGTAAACTTAATTAATCTGTAGTTCAAATTGAGTTCTAGATGATCTAGTCAGAGACCTTTAGGTTCAGATAAGATTATACGGAACAAAAAAGTACTAATGTATGGAATCGAAGCTTCGAGTAAAATCATAGCATAAAAGCACCTCGTTCATATGGCCAAGCGGTAAATAACCCGGTATTAAAGAGAAGGTTTTAAAAATCTTGAAATTGAACTCAATCCCCATATCACCACACAGCAAGTAAATTTGCTGCAGGATTAGAGAAGAATAATCTTTTCTTTTTCTTTCGTTTTGTTGAGTTCGTACCTCAATACTTTCTGAGCTGAACAGCATTCTTTATAACCTCTAGAACGGACCTTTCGTGAACTTCGAAGTTTTCTTTAAAAGTTAATCAGGATGCTGATAGAAGCTTAAACATTGAATGCGAGCAACCTTTAATTAACTGTGGTTAATTACTTAAAAAGTAAGCTGAACAAAATTCTCATCAGAATCCTTCGATGTGCTGGTTAAGCCAAAAAAACACCCTTCTATCAGAACTTTCGGTTGCTTGAGTTAACATAAAATAACATATTATACACGTCGGAACTATTAGCTGTACAGAGTACAGCACCCAGACAACCACAAGTCGTATAACAGTGTTCAAATAGTATCGTATACTCCTAAATATTTAGTCAAAATCGCAATTGATTGTGACCTTTATCATATTATGTTTAAGTTAAATCGTAAAGAGTGCAAATTTTCGACTTCTTTACGATGTATCAATTATTCGTCGTACTGCGTCACAAAACAAAATCGGATTTACATCGCTAACCTAAATCGAATTTGTTATTACATATTCAATCGCATACGATATCAAATCAAATATTAATCTTATTAATACACATGATTTGTTACGCGTGCAATATCCCAAATAACTAGTGTAATCCACGAAGAACTTTGCAAATATGGCATTCAGTATGAATTGGTTTGTGAAAACTACGTATACAGTGTTATACAGTATTATTAATAAAATTCACCTCGGCTTTTTTTTTGCACCGATATTTCTGCAAGTTCAGCATCGGGTGAAAATGGGAAATGCTCATGTTGGTAAGTCAACTTTGACGCCAGCTGTAGTCCAAACCACTTAATGGAAACAGTTAAAATTTTGTCCACATTATTTTCTGTACTTTTATAAGCTATGGAGAAATTTGTAATATGCTACCTAAATTTTTCACAAAAATACGGGTTTTTGAAATTGGTATGTCCAAAAATGACTTTTTTCACATATGTTATGATAACTTCAAATTCATAAATTCTATCAACATGAAATTTTGACCACATAAAATCTATACATTTATAATGTATAATGTATAATGTTGTGAAATTTTCAGTCAAAAATATGGAGAATTGACAAATTTACAAGAGGTTGAACATGGAGTTTTTTGCTAACAAAATTTTGCTCGGCTTTTTTATTTGCTACTGAGTGTAAACTTATTAAACAGGTTAACAAGCTTGGTGTATTTTTTGACGCAAAGTTGGAATGGAATTCATTTTTAGATTGAAATTCAAAGGAATTGTCCCGTGTCAAAAAGTGATAGATAGAAAAAGTGATTCACTTTTTTATTTTTTATGGTTTATGATTCACTTTTTAGAACAAGTGACTGTGTTATTTAGACAATTGTTGTTTAGACAATTGTTGTAAAAATGCACCTAGTTTTCCAATCTGGTAACTCTGATTTCTGTATTAAGATATCTTTCAGTCTTTGGCTGGTTCATCACTGGAAGGAGACACCATCACACTAATCAGCACAAGGGCCGCGACCAAAGGATTTACTTCCCCCTTCTGAAGTAAGACATGACCAGAAATTCTTTCGTCACAGAAAAATCTCACCGACCTCGGCTGAGATTGAACCCACACCCACTGGGGTGCCAAGTTCCACCACCAGCGCCTGCATCATCTGTTAGCTGTCAAAGCGGCTCTGTTATTCACTCTTTGATTCCTCGCAACTTGCTCAATTACGTATGTTATGGATTAACAGCTTAGGAACAAGGTAAAGGTAAATTAAAGAAAGCTGGAAAAATGTTTCTTTCCGAGATAGTGCACTGGTCCAATCAACTGAAGGTGTCCAAACATCTCAAATGAAAAAGGATAATTATTGATTTTTTAAGCAACTGACTAGACCCTCCGGTTGTTCTTTCGATTGCTTTTTCAGAATGTACAAATTAAACATTCTAACAGCGCATCCAAGTCAGTAAACGTAGATCGAAACGTTCGCTCAATAAATTTTCACACTACATTTACTTGCTCATCGACTCACAGTTTGCCTCCACCACCACCATTTGTTTCATTAGGATTTACACTCTCGTTTCACCCCTCAACCGACCCCCAAATCCGTTTGAACGCATCTCAGAAAAACCTCAATAAATCGTTAGATTAATTATCTCTCATTGACCGCAAAATTGACAACACAAAATCTGCATTTTCTCCACATTCTATGAATCGCTCCCCCGGGAGGTGAAAGGACGACTCCGCACGACCACAAGGCTTTGAATTGATTTACATAATCAGCTCGTTAAATTTATCACCACATTTCACTGCATTGACGTGCATCTGCTATACGGTTCGGAGGCTTTGCACCTCTGGCACTAAATCACAATATCGGTCAATGCACACGGAGCACTGCGGGTAGGAGAACTCATTTTTAAATTCACATCTCGCCACGGTTGTCGAACAGCTTGTCGTATCTGGCGGTTACAAACGGACGAAAGTCCCACCGACCTTTTTCAATCACGGCCGTTGGAGACTGTCATCCGTCCGCACCAAGACCAATTTCTTTGCTGATTTCACGTTCTTGTGAGACATGACCGCATGTGCTGCTGTCCTAGGTGGTTGACTTTGCGAAGAATGATTGATAGGTGCACAGTGGAAAGAAATTCTCCTTAGGATTGAAAGATGTGCAATGCGGTGTTTGTTGAAAATACTCACCTGTATAGTGTTGAGACGAATTCTACATAACGAAGGTGTCCAACTGTAGCGAGAGTATGATTAACTGTCCAGTGTGTCGATATGATACTCGCTTTTATAAAAAGGGTAGCTCCTTTTAGGAACTCCAAACTTCAAGAAACGTGAAATACCGTCAAAACATTGCAAAAAGCGACAGATGGTCAATACCGGTGTTTACTTGAAACATCTCTTTAAACTGTTAGTCTATTGTTGACCATATAAGTTCGTTTGAGACGGCGAATGACCTTAACTACTTGAGCTTAATATCGAACTACCCTGTGCCTCCATCTGCTTCATCGTACTCTAACAGACTATCGACTCTGTCATCATTGACCCCAAAACTTACAGTCCTCCGCCCTTAGATATTTTAGTAATACTTCGCCCGTAGATGTTTCCTCCATTGTGCCTGAGCCGGCCATTTCACTTGGCAGTAGGTTACACTGCCGTGAAACCGGGGTTCCTGAGTGAGTAGGTATATCCACGTGCTAAGGTACAAACAGTTTCGGATGTCCAACTTGCCTATGCTCAAGTGCAGATAGACAACTTGTGGAGTCGGAGAACGCAACTGTATGAATCTTATTCGACAACTTTCATGTCTGCCCATAGACCTCAGCTAAGTAGATACCATAGAGACCGGTAAACCTGCTGCAACGGCTTACGTCCGTCCCAAATACCACGTAACTAACCTCGTCTTTGATCAATAAACTGTCCTTAATTATCAAATTCAGACCCTCGTTAGTGGAAGCAAATTTTCAGTAACAGCCTGAGCCAACTCGCGCCTTACTTTTTTACAAAATGAAAAAGGTGCCCAACCGTGATGACAAGCAAAGTTTCGCTACAAAAAGTCGTGCTAAGGAGATTCACACCAATATTTTGGAAAACATTTTCTTGAATGTCATATTCAAATGTTTTTCAATGATTAATATCATTTGAACATTCCAAATATTACGCTCTCACATCTAAAGATTTATAGCCCTAGCAGCGCACTTGTTGCAATACAGTTGATGTTACTCCAATGCTACTCAATTAAGTCATAATCAAGTCGCTATACCCAAATATGGCGGTTTTGTGTTGCTTGGAAGTTAGAGCAATACATAGTAAACAAAATTTATCGCATTGGTTTGAAATGACTTTTTACAGTACTGGTCAACGTACAGCGCAAAAAATATTGAAATTACACGTCAGTGCTTTGACGTTGTACACAAACCGCAGTGCGTTGTCGGTAGTCACACCAAGTAGCTTCATTATTCGCTCTGTCTTGACCTCAATCTCGTAGATACTAATAGTTGGTAACGTCGGCCTTTGGGTATGACCAGAACAGACGTACATGATTCTAGACTTTTCGGGATAAATCAGAATTTCAACACCATAGTCCTAGTCAACGACAAGTTTTGTAAAGTTTTACCATAATGATGTCTTGGAACGAAAGGTGCTGCGATGTAATGATATCTGGTGCTTCAAATGTAGAGATGGCAACCCGAAAGGAGGATGTGGCTGACCTCCAATCTTCACAAGTTCCTATCTCACGCCTCCACGAGTCATATGATCATAAAAGACTGCCAGCTGAATATTGTCACTTTTACAAGAGCAAAGTGACGGGGAGCGACAGAAGTTTGTGCACCTGGAAATCACATTGAATATGTTTCATTCTAATTGAATAAATAATATCAGCACCGTTTGGGATCGTCTTTGAATACCAAATTCATTTATCTCAAGAGCATGGAGCAGTATGCCAAACAAACATCAGTGTCGAATAACCGAATAACTTTTCCAAATGTGATCAAACACTTTTGGAAAAGTTATTCAACTTTAAAGGCAAAAAAACTGAACAAGTTCTCCAAATTTGTTTGAACGAATAGTTATTCAGCAATGATGTTTGTTGAGCAGGGCTCAATTTGTTTTTCAGAATTTCAGCAAATAATATAATTTTATATGAAAGTTGCGCTTCTGCACATCAACTACTATCTCCACAGAGGATTTATAAGCAGAATAGGATTTTATTTATATATTTTAGTTCAGTTGTATTATGGTTTCAGAAATCATCAAACCGGGCCATTTATAATTGAAATTTCTACCATCAAAATGTTACTAGAACGATATAAAGTAAACTTTTTAAAACATTTAACTGAAATTGTATCCATGATAATTGGAATGATCTACTCTGTTTCTCATATTTTCCAGGACTATTAGGATATGTACACATAGATACCCGATTTTTATTTCCAGTAAGTAATACGTATAAACTCATTTAATCTGGATATATGAGGGACCATAAGGGCACCCGATTCAAGTGAATTGGATGGAAGAATGGGAATTTCAACTTTCCGTTGCTTATTGTTTGTGGAGAAAAGGTGAGCGCTTCACTTTTCTTGTTCGGTAGCTTGGATTTTGGTCCAATTGTTCAATCATGCTGTTGGGAGGAGACACTGTTCATAACCCGTAACACTGGTAGATCATCTTTTTGATGTACGTTACGAGGTATCAGATCTACTACCGAACTCTAGTTCGCATTAATTAAAACTAGTGAAGGTTTTTGTTTTTTCTTTGTAGGAAAACGAACATATCTTAGTCGTTTACATTTTTTGTCTTTTGAAAAGTGACAGTACTCGGATTGAGCCTCCTAGGATGAGCTTTGAATAAGTTAATCATGGTTAGTCTTTATTAATGTGAATTTTAATTTCTATTTGATGTTCTATAGTTTGAATTGGTTAGGAATGGGGTTCTGATGCATAGTCAGTTTTGAAGTCATAGTTAGTTTTCTGTACAATTAACTTAGTTTTGACAGATAAGCGAGCACGCCTTTGAAGAGTGCCCTCACTCCTCAGAGGGTTTAAATAGCGGAGCCTTTCAATAATACTCGATTCATTTCCAACAAAACAAGAGTGACAACTGTAACAACACCGAATACTTCATCATTTCTCAATAATGATGAAGAAACTCGACATGCACTAAACAAACGATTACGGGATATACCACAATAGATCAAATTACTGGTCGCAGTGCTTTTTGTCCCGAACAGAGGAAATAAAACTTGTGAATACGTATGGGAGATATTGTTTATCAATCCGTCGAACCCGTTTTGGCCCTTGATACAATGACATAAAGAGGAAAATTAGGAGCAACGAGGGAAATTTTACGCGTCTGTTGAAATTCATTATTTTTTCTGTGTTGAGTAGGAAATTCCAAAACTTTATTTGCCATCCGTTAGAGTTGTGAGATATTGCATACATTGTTGACAATATTGTTAGTGAAAACACGTCTTTGTTAGCAATATTTCTTGAAATTTGCTGCCTCCCCTAATAGCACGCTTGTTAAAAATCAGTTGATGTAACTGGAATGCAATTCAATTAAATCAGAATCTAGATACTGCAACCATTTATGTTAGTTTGGTTTTACTTGGATCTAGTGGAATGAAATACAATTTTACATTCTGTAGTATTTATATTAAATGAAAATTTCGATATTTTTTTTCTGAGTAATTTCAGACTAAATTCAGAAACAGTCATAGGCTGAAAGTCTTTCTAATACAGAAACCTAACATAACCTAACCAAGAGTTAAATAACATTTACTCACGAACTAGCAACCAAGTGGATGGCTCATTTGTTTTCGGATAAAGTCCTTTTGAACACTGTTTGAAAGAAACATTTAATTTTCTGCGTTAATTAATGCACACAAAGGGAATGCTAGATTTTTCAGAAATTAATGGGATTCCTGCTGTAAATTTAAGTCTGATAACGCCTGAATCTAGTCTGTTGTATGGAACATTGTATACGTTGTTGTATGGCGTATGAAAGGTTGCAAACAATTGCATTGTTTACGCTTTCTCTGGCCTGCAATCAAACTTGGGTAAATTTTGGGCGCTAGTTAAGCTTAATTTTTTTTCGGTGCACAGAAAACAAATTTGAGTGTGACAAATCAGACAAAGCTATGAAATCTTCAAATAACTGGTCAAAATTTCATTATGATTGGATAATCCTTCTTGGAGATATGACCAAAACAATACCTGAGAGCGAATAATTGCGAGACGAAAATGTACTCGTTGCAGTACAAAACCGAACAAGACCAATCACACCAATCGATGCCGCTTGCATTATATTGTGTCGCATCTGGTGCGTTGTATAGCACATACAGCAGACTAGCCACTCTATGCGACTCTATAGAATTAGAGCAGCATCGGTTGGCTCAAGTGGTCTGATTTTGAACTGCAACGAGTATATTCGAAAGTTACACAAAGTCTCCTTTTACTATTTTGAACGAACATGTACTTATTAAGCATCTTGAATCCTTATCGATAATCAAAATTGACGCTCAGGATTGTCTAATAATTCATTATATGGACTGATTATATGAAGTTTCTAATATTTATGTAATTTCCCCTAATTTCTATTTAACATAAACAGGTCGCTTAGTACTATTAATGGCAATATTTTAATCACATCGATGAACAATGCTTTCAGGATTCTCAAATAGTTCATTTCATAAACAGAAATTCCAGGAAGATCCAGGAATATTCGATATGTCATATTTTGAATATTCCTGGATCGTCCTGGAATTTATGATGAAAATATGTATCCAGAACCATACTGGCCACATTTGAGTTCGTAATTCTGGTGAAGTGTAAGAAGGGCTCAGTCTCACCATCGGTGGATTAATTCGGGTTTTTTTTTTAAAATTAAATCGCATTGAACCACACTGTTTGAAAGAAACGTTTTTGTTCATTAGCTTATGCACATAGAAAAAAAAGGCCAGGTTTGGCATACGTTCAAGGAATGTTTCTCCCAAATTTCAACCAGATAATTGCATGAAAGATTGCAAGCGATTTTATTGCTAACGCTTGCTTTGGCATACATGTCTGCGAGGAAAAATTTAACGCGTTTGGTTAAATTCATCTCTTTTCTACGTGCATCTCTACACTGAACGATATATATATATATAAAGACAACCGAAAATTTGCAATTCTTTAAAAAAAATTAAAATTTAAAGTCCTGATTTCCAGTTTTGTGTGTTAATGTCATTTCACGTTTACTACAAAGTTTCGGTGATAAGTTGTCTTTAAACGCGGGATAGCGACTGTTTTCATTTGCTTAGAAAGAAAGAATTAATAGGACATGCTGATTATTTAGTGTTCGCTGGCCTCGTTAGTTTTCAAAATAAATAGTACTATTATTATAATAGCACACTCATCAATTTAACCTATATCATGACCGAAAATTTTTGATTTTCACATTTATTATGTGGTTTTCAGAAAAGGCAGTAATCGATCACTCTTTCAGATTTTTAGCGCAGGGAAATTCTTTAAAATGGACTGATAATCCGTGAGATTGCAAGCAGAATAGAAAGGTGCAAAACAGGCGGTACATAAAGGGTGTTTCGATCAAAATTTGGTCGACTTAAACTTGATGCTTTTCTTTGCATCGTGCATTAAAAAAATTTGCAAACCCCTTATTCTGAAGATGTGTGCGTGTAGCATCATGCACTATTTTGATTTTGAGATTAGCACTTCAGTTATCAAAATGTCGTCGAAGAAAGAGAAGCAACGCATTAAAATTTTGCACGTGCATGGCGAAAATCCAAACTACTCTCACGCCAAGTTGGCGAAATTGTTGAATGCGGCTGAATCAACTGTTACCAACATATTAAAAGTGTTCGGTGAACGTTTATCGGCAGTCAAAAAGGCTGGATCGTGAGGAAATCGAAAGCCGGAGGTCACAGCGACGACAGAAAGAGTTGCTCGCTGTTTCGAGCGGATCCCCAACTTCAACCGTGGATAGAACTGAAAACAATTGTTCCGTTCTATTTTGGCCGGATTTGGCATCTTACCATAACGGAAAAAAGGCCATGGAGTGGTATGCTTCCAACAACGTTCAAGTGGTGCCCAAGGGCAAGAACCTTCCCAACATGCCAGAGCTCCGCCCAATCGAACAATATTGGGCCATCGTCAAGCGGAACCTTACGAAGGCTTAAAAAGCTGTTGTGAGCGAGAAATAGTTCAAGGAAAACTGGCGTTCTGCTGCGAATAAAGTGGACAAGGGGACTGTACAAAATCTTATGGCAGCTGTTAAACGAAAAAAATCGGTACCAGCATCCGGTATTCAGAACGCTTGCATTAACACACGTTGAAATGTAAAGCGACTTGAGCATAATCAAGGCTTCGTAGGCTTACTTCATCCGTGGCTTTTGATATCAGGAAGAAATTGAATCTTAAAGTGTCGAATGCAGCAATAATAATAGCAAATATGGTAAAAGTGTGCCCGTTCCCCGCTTATTGCCTCGACATAAAAGAGCAAGATTGGAATTTGCAGGAAAATATCAATTCTGGGAAAAATGTGGTGTTCTGCGATGAAAGGCAATTCAATTTAAATGGACCGGATGGATCAACTAACTGTTGGCAGTTAGTTGATCAGAATTAATTCTGAAATGTATAAGCAACTCTTGGACGAAGTTTTGATCCCATTCGTTGAAATTATTATGGATGGCAACCCTTCTTAAAGTTGGACAATGATGTTCTAAATCGTACATCACTTCAATACCGAGAAGACTGATGGAGGTCATTAAAAACAAGGGAGGAGCAACGCATTATTAGTGACTCTTCATTTCATGCAATAAACTACGTTTTTGTTGAAAATTGAAAAAAAAAAATCCTTAGGAAAGGTTCATTAGTTATGTCACGCAGTAAGGGGGGAGAGGGGGTTTGGGAAAAAGTGACAATTCATACCAAAAAAATTGAAGGTCCAAGCAAAAAACGGGGGGTGGGGTTGGAGGGGTTTATAAAAATTCACTTTTTGCGTGACATAATTAATGGACGTTCCCTTATGTAAATTATGTAAATTTATGTAAATTCTAGAATATTGACTAAAAACATACACAGATAAAAAGAAACACTGAATTTTCTGCGTTATCTAATGCCAAGGGGTGGATCGCTCAGCACACTTTTCTCCTGTGCTATTTTTTTTTAGTGTGACAACAAGCGTTGCAATGTTCGGGGAGTTCAAGTGATGTGCCAAAGGTGCCGATGTGTTGACATCCCAAATTGTTAATTTCTGCTGAACCTGGCAACCAGGCAATGCATATTGGCAAGGTTGCTGGTTTCATATTTCTTTAAGCTCAACTGTCAAAAGTGTGCCTCCGTGTGCCACACATGTGGTATGGATTGAAAATCGAAGTGCCGCTGTTGGGAAACATGTTCGTCTAGTGTGTAAGACATCGTGGCTGGCACACTGTTCTAAGCGACTTACCCTTGTCTAATGCACATAAAGGGAATGCTAGATTTGGCAGAAAATAATGGTATATTTCAGGTAAATGTAAGCCAGGTAACGCCTAAATCTAGCCAGTTGTATGAAAGATTGAAAACAATATCGTTGTTTACGCTCCTTTGGATTGGAATTACACGAGGGTAAATTTTACGCGCTTGTTAAAATTAATTATTTTTTTCTGTGTAGATAACAGAAATTATAAACGCAACAGAAGCCTTTGAGTCTTGTGATTATATTTATTTCACTCAGTGTATTGGGAATCCTTAGAGCTCTTTGATATCTCAAATGCGTCCAATTTGAGTGTCTCTAAACCTGAAGAGATGAAACGATTCAGATTTCAACAATGACCACCACGCTAGTATAATTCTTAATTGCTATACAGTTTGAAAGAATGCCAGATGTCACCTTAATTAGGTCTATTGTATGAAAAATGGCAAAAAATTTCGTTGTCAACGCTTGCTTTGGCTTGCAATTGAACGAGGGGGAATTTGATGCAATTGTTGTTATATATCATTATTTCTGTGTAGCCGTAATACAGTAAAGGCGTAGACAGACGTTCAAGTTCGAACAAAAGAATTCTAATTTGTTGTGTAAAATTACATCTTTCACAGTAAATTACATCTTTCACAAATATGTGGCTTCATCTGTTAGCTGATTGCTATGTGATATCTTGAGGGAAGCCATATTTTAACACAAGTTAACGAGATAAAGTCGAACGTCTGTCCGCGGTAAAGGCAAACAAGAAATTGCTTCATTGTTGAGAAATAAAATTCGTTAACTGTGAGGTGATGAACATCAGATTCTGAACTGTTTTACCTCTGAGCTGTAACTCATAACCGTCAACAAATATAATTAGGGGCAAGTTTTCGAAATGTTTTAACATCTTATATTGGTATGCATTGCAAAAAAGTGATCTTCCTGTATTACTTGGCTATAATGAAGGACTATCAAGAAAGTGTATAAAACCAACAGCCTAGTTAAGAAAGCTAGGCTTTAGAGCTTCGGAAAAAAACGCATTATTGTAGGTTAACAGATTTCCGCCTAATGAAGCCATTTCCTGGTGCTCCTAATGACGCATCCATTACGTTTTTCCAAGAGTAAAACTTGAGCGCAAAGAAAAAAAAACTCTAGACCAGCGGTCTTGCATAATGAAGTTTCAACCAACACAGCGCTTTGCCAGGATTCTTTGTCATTAAATTCTCCTTTTTTTATCGGATCACAAGTGCCACATTGAAAAAATAGGATCCTGCTTCTTAAAACAAACTTTAAACTATGACCCACCATTAAAATTCATTTAGCTATTAGGCACAAACGGCCACCACGGTGAAGCCCCTGTGACACGACATGGCCCCCCAGGGGATGCCAGAAAAAAAATCTAATATACGCAAGAACAAAAGCCTTTGCCTCTTGTCCCTCCTGTCGGCGATAGGTCATTGTTCGTCCCCAGCAAGACCCATTAATTTTAACTTGGCCCGCGCAGCCTCGAAACTTGGCACGACATCAAATTGAAGCCAGGACGACGCCTCGGTACTGCGGTACAACAAGGAACGGAACACACGATACCTATGGCACATGCATATTCCGTGAGTATGGCCATGAATTTTGGGGGAGTGAGGAAGGGTGCAGCACATGCTCGTTGATGCCGATATGGTGACCGAATTAAATCGCGATTAACTTTGCCTCAAAACATACTCACTCACTACGTTTTTACAGGAGCCAGCGTCTAAGTACCGGCTGAAGAAAGGCGACCTGGTACACGGTGCAGTTGGGAAGTAAATCACTACCACTTTCCGCCGGCTACCGGTTCTTTTTAATCCAAAGACATCCGCTCCCCGAAAACGACCACCAGTAGTAGTACAATGGCAAAGTTTCATGCAGAAAATGTGTATATTTAAAAGTTTTCATTCCTGCTGTTGGGTGACACACCGAAGGACCGAGAATGCGGTAGGAACTGTTAGCAATAACTCATGCAACAACGGGCCAAGATCACTGCCCATAAAACCACGCGCCGTAGTCGGTTGAACCCAGCAAGAGGGGAGGGGGCTAGATGTCATAAAGGACACCAAAAATAGGATTCCTTAGCGCCGTTTACCCCTTGCGCCTTGTGGTGGCATCGGGTTTCTGGTGAGTTATGGCAAGGTCGTTGAATTCGGGGCGAATCGTATCCCAGGGGATCGTGATATTTGTTCTTGATGAATGCACTCCAGCGCTGGAAGAATGTCGCAGAATGATGCATGTTGTTTACTAGAACTGTGTGTTCGGAATAAATCTCTCGGCAACTCGATATTGACTGATTCGGCTGTAATTGGAAATTGGTTTGGTTAAGAATGATATGTGGCATTTATTGATGAGTATCTTGAACAGATTGTCAACGCTAGATGTAGGGTAGCTAATTACTTCAACTCAGTCATCTCTAAAGATATGTTGATGATTTCGGCATTTGGTTTGGTACTTAACCTCAAAAACTACACTACAAAGTAAAATTTCTAAGGACGCACTTTTCACGCCATGATTATGGCGAAAATAACATCCAGGTTGCTGCGATGCGTATGCGTGTGTATTTCGTATTTACGCTACTTTCAGCCTGAGGCTGGTTCATCACGCCGATGTTGCTGCGATGGATTTTAGATAATTGCCACAGACTTTTACTTTAGACCAAATCGTCAAAAAGTTGAAAGTAACAATTGTAAACAATGACTTCATACGTAAATTTTCTGGAAATGTCAGGTCGCTTACATCTATATTCACTACCGATGGGAAGGTAATAACTCCCTGCATCTGTTTCTAATGCTATTTTGTTTGTAGGAGCAAGCATATCCGCGAAAAATACGGTAGATGTCATTGTTTACATATGTTACTTTCGACCTTTTGACTATTTTATCTAGAACTATAGTTTGTACACTGAAAATATATTTCACTTAGCTACAACTGGAAACACATGTAGATATTTTGCAATAATAAAATAAGTGACTTTTACACGAATATCACATAAAAAAAGGAACTCTACTTGACTAATCATTTACATTTCATTAAACACATAAAATTCACTTGATTTTGCAAAGCATTTTCCACTTTCTGAATCACATGAAAGTTAAGTGAATTTCTAGTGGATTTTTTCCACTGATTATGTGAATTTTAATTTGGGTGTAGAGACTTAATAAAGGGTGTTCCGGTCAAAACTTGGTCAAACAGTAATGTGTGTGAGTCGATCTAAGTTTTCAAAGAACAGTTTCTCGCTCACAACAACCTTTTGAGTCTTCTTAAGGCTCCGCTTGACGGCGGCCCAATATTTTCGATTGGGTGGAGCTCTGGCGTGTTGGGAGGGTTCTTGTCCTTGGGCACACCTTGAACGTTGTTGGCAGCATACCACTCCATGGTTTTTACTCGTAATGACAAGATGCCAAATCCGGCCAGAATAGAATGGAAAAATTGTGTCGCTTCAGGCAAAGCAGTAGACGTTTATGTAGGTACTCGTTCAGATAAATTTCCTGGTTGACGTTTCTGGTCGCACTGTAAACGGTGCTCTTCAAGCCACAGGTACAGATGACCTGCCACACCAGATATTTCTTCGCGAACTTTGACAGTTTAATGTGCTTGAAAATATCTGCCAGCTTTCTTCGTCCGAATGCCGTATAAAATTCCTGTCCAGGAACCTGTTTAAAATGCGCCACTTCCAGCTGCTTTGCTCGAAACAGCAGGCAACTCTTTTTGTCGTCGCTGTGGCCTTCGGCTTACGATTTCCCTTCGATCCAGCTTTCCTGGCTGTCGACAAAAGTTCATCGAACTTTCAATACGTTGATATCAGTTGATTTAGTCACATTCAACAATTTCGCCAACTTGGTGTGAGAGTAGTTTGGATTTTCGCCATGCAAGTGCAAAATTAGGATGCGTTGCTTCTATTCCTTCGACGACATTTTGATAACTGAAGTGCTAATCTCAGAATCAAAATAAGGGGAGTGCAATTTTTTTTAATGCACGATGAAAGTAAATGCATCAAGTTTAAGTCGACCAAATTTTCATCGTAACACCCTTTACTCAATAACGACAACTTATCGACAACTTATCGACAACTTCTTTTACTACCACGTATCTGATTAGGAAGACAAAGATGGGAGGAAAGATTCAAACGTTAAACTTTTGAAACCCTAATGGCCCAAACACAATATGGACGGAACGAAATGGCAACGGCAAGTTTGACAGTTGTTGCAAATGACTTAAATACGTCCAATTCTACAGTACTTTTTCATACAAACGTATCTGATTTTGTCAACAAAGGAGGGAAGTGAGATTCAAACGTTAAATTCTTTAAATTCTTAGAACTTTCAAGCAACCTAGGACCACCAACTTAAGAAATAACATTTCCCTAACATGATGGTGATACTACTTTCCGTGAGGGTGCTGAGCGTTTTGAAAAATTTACGTTTGAATCTTACTTTCCCTCTTTGTTTACTGAATCAGGTACCACTGTTTGAAAAACTACTCGAGAATTATAATCGGCTCGGATCTAGTCTGTTTCCGTTTTAGTTATTCTTGTATGTGAGTGGTTAGCACTTTCATGCAAACTTGGACCACCAACACAAAGAATAGCATTTCCCTAACTTAATATTGATGCTAGTTTCCTTGGGAGTGCTGAGAGTTTTGAGAAATTAACGTTTGAATCTTCGATTCTCTCTTTGTTTACAAAACTAGATAAGATGTTTGAATAAGTCGTCAGGAGTTGTCAAATTTCCAATAGGATGGATCACTTCTTTGGAAGTTTACCAATTCCCGTCAATATTCGCTATTTCTCAGTCATATTCAAATCAAACGTATTTTAGTGCCAATGATCATTGTTGTGATAACCACTGCACTAGGTACAACACGGAAGATTTTTCCCTCGAATGAAATTATCGATAAAACACGACAACTTGCATCGCAAACATTGTGTTTGCTGCATATTGCCTTCAAGAAAATCGGGCTGTCAAATTAGCAGCACACGCAGCACCAAGTTTTCGGTTTCACGATTGTTGTTCGTGGATGACAGCCGCTTCAGTCCTGTGTTTACAAGCATTATTAAATCCGGAATGAATCCCGATCAAGAATTTTCAGTTGCTTTCATGTCGACATCGGAGTTGTCCAACGCGACTCTGGGAAAACATGTTCAGGTCATTCAAACAAGGACGAAATTAACAATCAAATTGCTTTCGAATACATCACTCGAGCGATCGAGCAGAAGTAAGCAGCTTGTGAGCAGTCTTTTAAGTGCAGCATTACCAATGGGTGGATCGCTCAGCACACTTTTCTCCTGTGCGATTTTTTTTGAGTGTGTCAACAAGCGTTGCAATTTTCTGGGAGTTCCCGTAATGTGCCGAAGGTGCCGATGTGTTGATAGCCCCAATTGTTATTTTTAGCTGAGCCTGGCAACCAGGCAATGCATATTGACAAGGTTGCTGATTTCATATTTCTATAAGCTCAACTGGCAAAAGTGTACCTCAGTGTGCCACACATGCGGTATGGATTGAAAATCGAAGTGCCACTGCTAGGAAACATTTTCGTCTAGTGTGCAAGACATAGTGGCTGGCACACTGTTCTAAGCGACTTACCCTTGAGCATTAAAGGGTGATACGGTCAAAATTTGGTCAAGGGAAAACGCGTGTAAATCGGTGAAATCGTTTATTTAAAAAATCAAATTAAATTTCTTTTTCAAGTTCAATTAGTATAAAATTCAGGAAAAATATTCAGTTAGGCTTCCGCTTTTCCAAATCCGAATTGCCGGGCCTTACGCTTGACCCCTGCCATCAGATTTTGTACAGCCACCTTTGTCCACCTTCTCTTCGCCGCAGAAAGCCAGTTTGCCTTGAACTGCTGCTCGTCCTTAGCAGTTTTTTTGGTCTTCTTTAGGTTCCGCTTGACAATAGCCCAGTATTTCTCAATTGGACGGAGCTTCTGGCATGTTGGGAGTGGTTCTTGTCCTTGGGAACCACCTGCACGTTGTTGGCGGCGTGCCACTCCATGGCCTTTTACCGTAATGGCAAGATGCCAAATCCGGCCAAAACAGTACGGAACAACCGTGTTTCTTCAGGAAAGGCAGCAGACGTTTATTCAAACACTCTTTACGTAAATTTCTTGGTTGACAGTCCTGGAAGCTATGAAAATGCTGCTTTTCAAGCCACAGGTACAGATGGCTTGCCAAACCAGATATTTCTTTGCGAACTTTGACAGTTTCGTGTGCTTGAAAATATCTGCTACCTTTCCCCTTCCTTTGCCGTATAAAACTCCTGTCCCGGAAGCTGCTTGTAGTCGGCTTTGACGTAGGTTTCGTGCTGTCCATTACCACGCAGTCAAACTTCGTCAGCATCGTCGTGACAGCCTCCGGGATCGCGCTTTGGCCGTCGTATTTTTCATCGCGATTTGGAGTCACTACCTTCTTGTAAGTCGATAGTCCGGCTCGTTTTTCGGCTCGATGCACGGTTGTAGACGATACACCCAGCTTATTTGCGGCATCTCGGGGAGATAGGTTAGGGTTTCGCTTGAAACTACCGGCAACTCTCTTTGTCGTCTCAGCGGCTTCCGGTTTTCGATTTCCCCCCGATCCAGACTTCCTAGCTGTCGACAATCGTTCCCCAAACACTTTAATTACATTTGTAACGGTTGATTTGGCAACTTTTAGCGATTTCGCCAACTTTGCGTGCGAGTAGCTCGGATTTTCGCGAAGCGCGAGCAAAATTTTGATACGCTGCTCTTCTTGCTTGGACGGCATTTTGACAACTGAAGAGTGAATTCCAAAATCAAAATAGGAGCAACATTCTACACACACACACCTTCAAAATGAGGGGTGTTCAGGTTTTTTAAATGCAAAATTGAAAGAAATACGTCAAGTTGATATTGACCAAATTTTGACCGTATCGCCCTTTACCTCTTGTTCAGCGTTCAAAACCTACACGGCCAAAAAATTGAGCTCAACGTAAGAGTCCACTTCATTCAGTCACATGGGAACTACGAATCAGTTTCGTAGAAATTGGAGTCACTCATCGACTCTCACACTTAGCTCAATTTACGGCCGGCATACCCCCACCATAAATATAAATTACTCAAATTTGAGTAATAATTGTTGGGATTATGAAATTGATAAATCATCAACATCGGTTTGCATTGAATGAAGGTAAAGGGTTTTGTAGTATACAGAGTGTGTGTGTAAAGGAAATGCAAAAATCCTATCTTCCTAACTTCACACGAGTAAACAAAACCAACGCAACGCATTGACTTGGGAGGCCGTTAGCTATAAATACCAGCTAGCTGTGCTGATTCATTTAATTCTTGTAACAAACTATGATAGCAACGGATCAGTAGCAACAGTGAATTAAGATTATCGAGGCTGAAAACTTCGGTCAGGTTAGGACAGATTTGTCGACTCACAACAACGTTAGCTCAAATTTGAGTGACTACACTTTTGATAAAAGTCAAAAACGACGCAAAGTGGAGTAAATTTGATGGTTGTGTGCAGAATAAACAGTAACTTGAGAGAAAACCTGCGCTCTCAACGAGCGCGTACTTTAAAATTTGAACTCATGTGAGGATTGCTCATGAGTGATGAAGAAGACGAAAGTGCGAAACACAAACAAGAAAGAATGCATGTGACAGCAAAAATATCACTATTACAAAATGGGAAAAATATTTTGTATTAGAAAATCCATCTGACAATTTATTCTCCATGAATGTCTACTGTGGCTGCCTCAGTGTGGTAAAGAGAGTCTTTTATTTCTCCACACACTCTTCCTACCTCAACGAGAGCTCTTCTCTTTTGTTTATATTCACCACCGTGTTTGCATGCGGGTAGAGTATGTGAGTGGTTTTTATTTACACCACAACACTCGACCGCTCTAGAGTGAGAAGAAGAGCTCTCAAATTCACAGAGGCGAATGCTGATAAATTCCCTGACGCGTGCGCCCCAGTGAGCTCACTGGCGTAGGCTCTTCTGCTAATATACAGCAGTGATTGCAAGTTCGCTTTGACGCTACATAACAAAAGAAGAAAGAAGAATGTTTCATTATCGCGAGCAGTTTTAGAGTTGCTTTTGAGGTACTTCGAGTAACTCATGTTGCTCAGCAAGCGAGCACTGCCATGTGTCTCCTCTCTGTTTTTGCTCAGCCGCTAATTTTCAATATTTTTAATTTTCTCTATTTAACTCTGATTTTGAAAAATACCCGAAGTCACTCAACTACATATGCTTCTAAAATTTAGTATGGTATTTACTTCTACTCGTGTAAGCTTTCGTCTTGTTTGAGAAGAAGTTATTTTCATGTCTCCAACTAAGCCAAACTTTGAATAAACACATCAGTTCAGGTTATCTGCTGCTTTTTGCTGATGGAGCATCAATCCGCCAGACAATCAGATTACAACTGGTGCTGTGGAACAAGAGCAAGAGAAGAGACAAACGAGTTCAGCTGGCAGCACTCCGGCTCAATTTTCAAGCTTCTTAGAATCGATGTTTACCAAATTACCAATCTTTACAAATCCTTATCATACCTGATCATTGGACTTTTGTGAATTCAATAGTATCACATATTAAATATTCCTAGAACCTCATAATCGTGGAATAGGGCTCGTCGTTGTTCCATCATCCATTTCCATCAGCGGAATATTCACTAGTTTTGCAAACAAATTTGAAGTCAAACTTGTTACCGATGAAGATTGATTCAATTTTAAGCAATGTTGAATTACTCGCGAGTTACTCGGTGCATAAAAGCAACTCAGAGTAGAGCTGTCTCACCCCTAGCTTTCAAACGCACCAACGAATCACAGAAAGAGCACTGGCACGTACTTGCACAAGTGTGCGCAGGCGAAAACAGATGAGAGCAGATGAGAGCGGTTGTTTAAAAGAGTGAGTGTTTCACTAACTCCAAGCCATCGCAAGGGAACTGCGACTCATTTTCGTTAAAATTGTAATTACTCAGTCTACGAGTGACTCCACTTTTTACGAAACTTAGTCGCAGTTCCTATGTGGATGTGACTGAGTAAAGTGGCCTCTCAAATTGCGTTCAATTTCTGGCTATGCACCGAATAAAAAAGCACTTTGCTTGTGAGTTATGGTTGTATCCTCTGTGAAGCGTACAAATATCACGTGCAGCGTTTATCGTTGATATTGAAACACAATATAAGGCATGACTCCTCTAGAGACACAGCAACCCTGCCGATTGATTCTCGAAAATCGCCTGCCACTTTTCCATGTAGAGAGCACGTTAGATACATTCGGCAAGAAGAACATTCACCTTGCACGCTTAAATTTTTATCTGTGGTTCCTTTTCAAGTCTCAAGGGCAGGTTCATAGACCACGTGGACTCATTTTTTAAAATCTCAGAGCCCTCCTCCACGTAGACTTTTCTCCATACATTTTTTTGAAATTTTGTATCGATCGTAGACTTTGGTCAAACACCCCCCTCCCCCCAGAAAAGTCTACGTGGTTTATGAACAGCCCTTAAGAGGTATAAACAACGAAATTGTTTGCAATCGTCCATGCGCCATCTGACAATGTTTCATACAACAAGCTAGATTCCCTTTCTTTTCTGCCAAATCTAGCATTCCCTTTATGTGCATTAGATAACGCAGAAACTTCATTATTTCTTTTTATCTGTGGTCCTTTTAGTCCAAATTTTAGACAAATCGAAAAATGTTGGGTTCCTACCTGTGATTCAAATTTTATTTAATGCCAGTTTGAGCAACTCCTGCCTGAATTTGGACCGAAATTTACAATGTCCCGACTGCAATGTGCACACTATTTCTAAACAACCCAGGTTTGGGTACGGTTTAACAAAACCTAGCAAAATATGTAATAAAAATCGGGGAACAGCTCTTGGTTGCTATCAGAGAAGTTTTTGGATGGTTTTAGAATTGTGCTACTGTGCTTCCAGAATTATTCCATAAGATACTGATCTATGATAATTTTGCAATGCTTTTAGAATTAATTTGAATGCTTTCAGGATTGTTTTAGGGTACACAGAAAGAAATAATGAATTTTATCAGGCGTGTAGAATTTCCCCTCGTTAAATTTCAAGCTTAAGGAAGGATAAACAACGAAATTGTTTGCAATCTTGCATGTGCCATACAACAATGTTCGCAATCTGTCATATTACAGACCAGACTCAGGGGTTATCTGGCTTACATTTCCATGAAATATCCCACTATTTTTTGCCAAATCTAGCCTTCCCTTCATGTGCATTATTATAACACAGAAGATTCAATGTTTCTTTTTATCTGTGTAGTAGTTTGAAGTTATTTTCAGAGAAATTGCTTCCAAAGTAGTTCTGGCACGCTTTCATAGTCGGGCTTCCAGAATTATTCTGGAATTCTTCCAAACTGTTCCGGGTTGCTCCACAATAGTTTATAGAGTAACCCTGGAATCATTCAAAATAGTTTTAAGATTCTTCCATGATTATTCTAGAATTTTTAAAGGATTCATTTGAAATGCTTCGAAATAAATAATGGCTGAAGAGTTCTGGGATACTTCCGGAAATGTTCTAGAGTGATTTCAAGATTACTCTTGAGTGCCTCTAGGGTAGTTCCGGGCTGCATTCTTAGTAGTTTTACGATGCTTGCAGAGTCATCCTGAAATGAATCAAAATTGTTTTGAGATGCTTCCATGATAACTCTGGAATGCTTCCAGGATTCATTACGAATGCTTCCAGGACAAATTCAGTTCTGGAAGCATCACAATAGTACCATGAAAGCGCCTCAGAACAATCTAAGGTGCTTTCAGGGTACTTCCGTGATGCTTCCAGAATTGTTATAGGATGGTTAGTAGTTTCAAGATTCTTTCAGAGATTATTCCAAAGAAGTTCTGCATGTTTCCATAGTAGTTTTTAGATGCTTTCAGAATTGTTTTTCTTTCTTTAAAATTATTTCAGAATACTTCGAAAATTGTTTCCAGGCTTGTTCTGTAATGCTTCCGTTATAGTTTTAAGACGTTGCCTGAGTTATCTAAAAATGATTCAAAATAATCCTGAGATACTTCGATGATTATTCTGGAATGCTTCTAGGATAGTTCTGGGATGCATTCAGAGTAGTTTTTAGTAGCCTGCAGAGTTATCCTAGAATAATTAAACATTGTTTTAAGATGTTTTTATCATAATTTTGATATACTACCAGGATTCACTTGAAATGCTTCCAAGAATGTTCTAGAATGCTTTCAGAGTAGTTCTGGGCTGTTTGGTTTTTATGCTACCGGAGTAATGCAGAAATGATTCAAAATAGTTCTAAAATATTTGCCTGCTCATTTTGAAATGTTTCCAGGTTTCATTTGAAATTCTTCCATGATTGTTCTGAGATGCTTTCAAAGTATTTCTGTAATAGTACCAGAACTGCTGTTGGGTGCTTTTAGGGTAGTTTTAAAATGGTATGATTTTATATTTTTTCTACTAAGTCGAGCACTCGACACTGAAAAAGTCTGTAAGTAGCTGACGAAATAGGCATATCTGTCAAAAGATAGGCTCATAGTAGAATTAAACGGAATTTGCTCGCGTTTACTAGCGAAAATTTGAAAAAGTGTTTCAAGGTTTTATTTTTTTATTTTTTAAAAAGTGATCAAATGAAGTGTTGATTTTAAATTCTCCTAGTTTCCCAATCACAATCGTTCTACTAATACGCTCAAAAAAGTTTAAAAAAAAAATAGTGTTTAAAAAAAGTGAAAGTGATTAGAATAGTTTTGGAATGCTCTTAAACATATTCCGGATTTTCATCATGGTTAATTTTAAATGCTGCCATTATTTTTCTATGATGTATACGATAGTAATTATGTGATGCTTGCAGAGTTGTTCTGAGATATTTTCAGAGTAGTTATGTGTTGCTTCCAAAGTTCTTCTAGAGTGCTTTCCAGATTATTCTGGATTGCTTCTAAGGTAGTTCTAGAATGCATTCAGAGAAGCTTTTAGATGTTTGCAGAATAATTTTTGAATGAATCAAAATTATTTTGGGATGCTTCCATCATCATTGTAGAATGCTACCAGGAGTTATTTTAAATGCTTGCAGGATTGTTCTGGGATACTTTCAAAATTATTTTAGGTTGCTTCCAGAATAGTTCTTAGATGTTTCGATAATGCTTTTATATGCTACAAGAGTAATCATGGAATGATTCAAAATTATTCCGAGATACTTCCATGATTATTCTGGAATGATTATGCAAGAAACATTGAATTTTCTGCTTCATATAATGCACATAAAAGAAATGCTAGATTTGGCTGAAAATAATGGATATTTAATGTAAATTTAAGGCAGATAACCCCTGAATTTAGCCTGTTGCATGAAAGATTGTAGAAATTGTTGGTGGCACATGTAAGATTTCAAACCATTTCATTGTTTACGTCGCCTTTGGCATGGAATTAAACGAGGGAAAATTTAACGCGCTTGTAAAATTAATTGTTCCTACCCTAGGATCTAGGATCCCTTTGAAATGCAGCCAGCTTTTTTGTAAAATGCTTCCAAAGTAAATCTGGGATGCGTCCAGAGTTGTTCTAAAATACTTCCAGAGTAGATCTGCGATGCTACCAGAACTTTTGTGGGGTGCATTCCAGATCAAAGATTGTACTCGAACAAAAATGCAAAACTTTCTTTTGAGTATAACTTTTTATTGTATTAGTAAATATTGATGAATTTTTGGGGATAAACTATTTTGGAGTATAATGTTTACATGTTTAAATTTCGTCAGAAAATCATAATCATTTTGTAAAAAGTCTTAGTAAAAATCTGTCAAGTGATTATCAAAATGGATTCTAAGCAGGAAGTACTTTGACGAAAAATTATGAGCGTGGTCGTAGAAAATCCAGGCCAGTTCCACGGGTGGATTGCGAAACAGTTGGGAATCGACAATTCGACGTCACCTGTAGTAAAATCGTTCAAGAAGACCCAGACGACACAGTGGCGAGCGGGTAGTGGACAATCAATCACTTCCTTCGTTCCTGCCTTGACTTACTCCGCATGGGGATGCTTGGCCAAAGATTGTGTGCTTGTTTCGAAATACTACCTCACAATGCCCTCCGCTCAATTTAAAAAAAAACTACGTCTATTCCATTTTCACAGCCGTACGCTAACGGAACTATCAATCCTTTCTCTTAACAACTTTTTTCTAACAAAAAAAAGTGCTGTCCACTCCTAGAGCCTCATGGTGATGAGAAATTATTTTCTTCTCAAACAACATCATCATAGAATACGGTGGCCGAAACCCGCTCCAGGAAGCTGTTCCGCAAAGGACAGGTGCAACCGGAATGCGTCGTATTGGACAGATTCCTGGCCTAGAGTTTTTCGTCGGCAAGTGCTGCCTGGACGTTCCTGAGATGTTCCGGAAGAAAAAGGTGGACAAATTTGCCAAGAAGTACTTGGTGTGGCAGGCAATCTGTGGGTCCGGCAAATTCAACAAGCCATGCATAACGACCTGCACCATTAATGGCCAAATATATAGAGAAGAAAACCTTCAGAAGTGCCTGCTGCTCTTCCTACGGTCTCACGAACATGACACTTTGTTTTGGCAGGATCTGACATCGTGCCATTACGCGAAACCGGAGTGGTACGAAGCTTTGTACGAAGTTTTTGTGCCGATGGAGGCAAATCCACCAAATTCACCAGATCTTCACCCAATAGAAAAAAATCTGAGCGATTATGAAGGGCAAGCTCCGGTAAACATGGAAGGTCTTCAAAAGTGACAAGGATTTGAAAAAAGAATAGATGAATGTGTTTAAGAAAGATGGCGCAAGTGTTGCACAGGGTTTGATGGGTAGCGATGAGTCCATGGTCCGGAATTTAGACTAGGAAAGGTGGTTGAATAGATCAAATTTGCAAAAACAAAGTTAATATATGTTTATTTATTTCCTGAGTTTCGAAAACATCCGACTTAAAATGAATTTTTGGTGATCATTTTTGTCTGTTACATTTTTTTTTCGAGTACAATCTTTAAAAAGACGGACAGTATGTTTATGAGAACGATAATCAATTGCTACAGTTTGAAATTACTCCACGTTGAAAGCAGAATTTTATGGCTGAATTTAACAATCATTCTGTCAGGCGAAGAAGATCAAATCCAAACAGAAAACAGAGTGGGCGTTTCAAGAAAGGTCTGTTTAGACTTCAGTTACATGAGAAATTGATGGGCTAATTCTGCGAGTCCCTTGATTCGACAATTGTCGACTCGTCAAGTGAGAGTGGCTCGTTTCGACTTATTCGGTTCGAAGAATAGGACCAAAGAACAGAAGAAAACGTTGGCTTGAATTCGGATTTCTTTCGAATGAGTTCTATGTTTAGTCCGGTTTCAATTCCATCATCCCGATTAGTTGTGAAATCATCACAGTTTCCATGAATATGCCTTTGCCATCCAATTCCTTTCGTCGACCAAAACCATTCCCCGAATCCGCTCAGCTCACAGCGGCTCCACCTTTCCCCGGTAATAATTAACCAGTGTCACGTGAACAAGAAAACACAACGCTTCCAATTATCCCACTCCACCAATTTAACCATCGAACAAATCTCATGACGCAAATTCGTCTTTCCACATGGCTACACATTCACACCCAGACCCGTTTTTACCGGGAAAAGTCTGCACAAAAAAAAAAACGTCACGAACATTTCACCTTTCTTTCACTACACGTGGACTACCCCAAGGGACCACAGAATAAATGAATGAACGGAATACGACGGGGCTCTCGGTGCGACCATTAGCGTTCACTTTGGGCAGATTCCGCCCCACTCACTGCTGCTGCTGCTGCTGCTGCTCGTGAAACGTCAACCCGGATAATTCTTTCCGCATGTAGTTTTCTCAATTTGCTGTTGCGGCATTGCAGTACAGCGCCGGGGATTGGCAGCCAGAGATGCATGTTTGCGGACGTTGATATTTCCGCGCGAAAGCATGACTGGAAAATGAATCCATTTGGGCCAGTTTGCATACATACATAGTAGTGGCACTCTCGGAAGCAAGGCCAAGCACCGTTTCCGGAAAAATTAAGCACCTCGTGATGTTGAAGAAAATCCGATTTGATTTCGTGTGGATTGCTGCAAGGCGGCGTTGTGTGGTGTCATTTTTAGAGCTTTTCAACAATACCTGGCTATGAGTTGTTCCTGGTATGATAATCACCATCAAGTGATAATCTGAAAGTAAAAAGAGAAATAGATATTGTTAGACATTTAGATTTTTTCTAATTTATGAATATTGAATGAAAGCAAAAAGGAGAAACGAACAAAGCAAGCCCCCCAGAACAATCAACAAAACAAACCGAAACGGCAAGCCATTTTCTCAGATTTCACTTTAAAGCGGCATAAATTTTATTATGGCCTGAAAATTCACGCACATAAACCAGGGGTGGCATTTAACTGGGAAGGAATTACATTTGTATGATTCGTTCGCTTGCTGGCAATAAACTGGTACCGATAAGCCTTTGTTGCAACTCTCCAGCTGAGACTAGCGAAAAATGCCGAAACTTTTGGGAAGCGAACGGGTGGAGGATTATTTATGTTTTAATATTGGCTGGAAATATGTAAAATGCATCGATTTATGGTGAGAAACTGGAATTTCAATGCAGGTTCATGTTCGAACGCATGAGTTGGGAGGAAATCGGGTTGAGAACTAATGGTGAAGTCATGTTTCTTATTCTGCCTGTCCCTACGAAGCTCATTTCACTTATTTTTTGTTATTTTTGTTTTAAGTCTCTAAAGCTCGATTCAAAGTAAATCTGGACGCACGATTTAATACACCACCGCGTCCCTGGTGGTTGGAACAAAAAACGTTTGACAGGCATTTGTTAATGTTCAAAGAAATTGGTGAATTTTCTCGATTGATCGACGCATCTCGAAATTTCGGATCATGGAACTTGAGGAAAGAAAACTAATTGTGCACAAAGATCTAGAGAATTCTTCGTGGTCAGCCTCAGTGTTAAAATTCCCAAAGTCAACGGTGTGTCTCGTAATCAAACGTTACATGGAAACTCTGAGTGTGGATAGAGCACAGTGCATCTGTCATAAAAGTGGCACTAGGGAAAAAGAGCGGAGGAGAAAGGTGTTGAGGTACGCGAAGGCAACCCAGGTGTCTCTATACGTGATTTGGCATAGAAATACGATTACAACTCTTCCATCGTGCGTAACATGCTTTCAAAAGAAGGATTTAAGTCTTTTTGTGTCATTAAACATCCGAATCGCTCCCTGAATTAAAATTTAGTGGCCAAAAAGCGAGCACGAGTTTGGACGAAATTTGATGCCTGTATTTTAATGGATGACGAAACATATGTCAAAATGGATTATAAACAAATCCTCGGAAGAAAATTTTACCTGAAAACTGGTCGTGGGGATGTCCCCTCCAGGTATAAATTTGTTTTTGCAAGAAATCTACAGTTGTGGCCTTAAAACCTAGGGTTTCATCACATCTCACACAATGACGTTGAAGGTTTATATTAGAGAGTGTCTGAAAAAGCGGATTTTACCCTTCATTCGTGAACACTATCTAGCTGCCACTACTCTAAGGAGGCGCTAGAATGGTATGCTGCAAACAATGTTAATCTCGTCGCCAAAGAGATTAATCCTCCGAATTGCCCTGAGTTCAGATCGATCGAAAAATATTGGGCATTGTCAAGCGAAAACTTCAAGGATGCGGTAAAGAAGTGACAAAATGCTCAAAAAATGCATTTAAATAAGTTCGCCAGTACAGTGTCCCCAGTGACTGTATGATGGCATCGATCACAAGTAAAGTGCGACAGTTCGTTCGAAACGATGAAATGTAATAACTTGTTGTATATGATTGCTGAATAAATACCCTTTTGTTTGACGCTTTCATCAACCGTGTATGCTGTTTAATTCTTGAGTTTTGATCACTTAAAAGCGTTCAAGTTTACCTTGAATCGGGCTTTATGGGTTTCAAAGTTTTGGGTAATTTTTGGAATAAATCTCAGAAATAATGTTCAAAATGCTGACTAACAGTCTCGAAAGATCCAGAACGTGTTTTTTTCTGGCACTTTGGAGTCCATTTTAGATTAAGGTTGTTTTCAGATATGTTTCTTGTTATCAAAATAACCTTCTTTTATCTTATATCTGGAAAAAGCTACGTTATATATTTTGAGGATACTTATCTTGCGAAAGTTACCTCAGTATTGGCAAATTTTATAGCAGCAATATTCTGTTCCGTTTTAAAATGGACATCAAATCACTATCTTGAAATGGTGATGGCTGAGCGCCATTGGCTTGATCGCCAATAAGCCGACTGTCATCACCCCGAAATGATCATTCGGTCATAAGGCCAACTGCAAGAACCATTCGGGTCATTATGTCAACTGAAAAAACAATAATGAAAGATTGAAAATCGGAAAGTTCTCACAAAATTTTGCCGATTCGTTTAAGTTCCAGCTTGACTACATGCGGCATACTCATACAGATATTCGATTCTTCTATCCTCATACGCGTGGCCTTTTGCTTCGTTTTCCGTTTTGTTCTTGTGTTTTCTTGCTCTATACTCCGATGAACACTCGGTTCAACATTGATTAGATTTTATATTATTTTTTATTTACGTTCAGAATTGCACAAATCTATTAAATTAGAAAGAACTGCTTATGATTGAAAGAAGCAAGAAATTCTCATGATAATAAAACTTCAAGAAATACCAAGCTCAATCTTTGACAACATTGTTTGGGACCATGTTTACATCTGCATCACCACAAAGGTCACAAGAGTGAGGAACGAAGTCAGTTAGGAATGAATTCAAATGAGTGATACAATCATTGTTTCAATCTAAACGTCTAGTTAAATATTGAAACATTATTTCCGATTTTCAATTTGAACCGATTTATATCAACGGTAAGGAGGTACCTCTCAAATTGTGATGATGGTTTTTTATTCGGAACACAAGGTTATGTATATTAACGCAAGAGAGCCAATTTGAACTGATTTATACCAACAGTGAGGATGCTGCTGAAACCACTCATAAAATTTGATAGTGTTTCACTCGTTCCAAGATATGATGAATACGACGTATCGCAACAAGAAGCAGCTATGTTGCTCTTTTTTTCTGTACTCTCCCTCACTCGTGCTGCCCAACAATAGATCACCCAAAACAATGAATAACGGGCAATGCTCGATACCAATATAGTACGCTTAAGGGTGCTCCGATCAAAATTTGGTCAAATAGTAATGTGTGTGAGTCGATCAAAGTTTTTATCAATAAGTCAAATTATTTTCGTTTTTCAAGTTCAGTTAATACAGAATACAGGAGAAATATTCAGCTAAGCTTCATTTTTACCAAATGCAAATTGCGGAGTCTTTCGTTTAACACCTGCTATAAGATTTTGTACAGTCTCCTTGTCCACTCTATTCGCCTCAGAACGCTAGTTTGCCTTGAACTGTTTCTCGCTCACAACAGCTTTCTGAGTCTTCTTAAGGTTCCACTTGACGATGGCCCAAGGTTGTTCGATTGGGCACCACTTGAACGTTGTTGGCAGCATACCACTAGAAAATAGAACGGAACAATTGTGCCGCTTCAGGAAAGGCAGTAGACGTTTTTGTAGGCACTCGCTCAGATAAATTTCCTGGTTGACGGTTCCAGTCACAATGTAAACGTTGCTCTTCAAGCCACAGGTACAGATGGCCTGCCACACCGGATACTCCCTCACGAACTTTGACAGTTTAATGTGCTTCAAAATATTTGCCATCTGTCCCCTTCCGGTTGCCGTATAAAATTCTTGTCCAGCAAGCTGTTTAAAGTCTGCATTGACGTATGTTTCATCTTCCTGTACCAGGCAATCATCGTTGTGCATCGTCAGCATCGTTGTGTACAACTTTCGCGATCGTGCTTTGGTCGACGTGTTTTGTTTATCGTCGTGATTTGGAGTCACCACTTACTTGTAAGTCGACAATCCAGCTCGTTTCTTAGCTCTATCCACGGTTGAAGGCGCCACTCCCAGCTTCTTTGCGACATCTTGGACGGAGAGGTTGGGGTTCCGCTCGAAACAACGGGCAACACTTTTTGTCGTCGCTGTGGCCTCCGGCTTTCGAATTCCTCTCGATTCAGCTTTCTTGGCTGTCGAAAAACGTTCACCGAACACTTTCAATACGTTGGTTACAGTTGAATTAGCTACATTCAACAATTTCGGCAACTTGGCGTGAGAGTAGTTTGGATTTTCGCCATGTACGTTCAAAATTTGGATGCGCTGCTTCTCTTCCTTCAACGACATTTTGATAACTGAAGTGCTAATCTCAAAATCAAAATAGAGACATGATGCTACACGCACACATCATCAAAATGAGGGGTGTGCAACATTTTTGAATGCACGATGAAAGGAAATGCGTCAAGGTTAAGTCGACCAAATTTTGATCGAAACACCCTTTAGAAAGCATTGACACAACCGTTCACAGCCGATGCTCACGGCAGACTCTCATAGAGGGCATATATAAGCCAAGTAGAAAAGACGAAACCGATCCTGTTTATCTAGCCATCAAGTTTTCCATAGCCAAGTTGATCCTATTCATTGTTTGAGCTATTTAGCCCCCACCCTCGACGCAATCGACTCGAGTAGGCTCTGAAAAAAGTTCCACCATAGAAGTCCTAGGGATCGATGGACCCCCTCCCCTCCCTTGTGGATTGGTGAGTCTATCTATGTGTGTATTCAATCTAACGCCAACTGGCCGGCAATGGTATCATGGAAGAATTCTATTTGTAACAATCCTTTAAGTTAGAACTGAAAGCAATTTGAATTGAGGAGCTAGAAAGTGATCCTAGATCTAGAAACTCATATCAGTATGCCTGGAGAGTCACGTCAATACGTACATCAACTTGCTCACTTCAAATCGCAGTTGCGTTAAAACTACAGATTGAGCTTAAATCTAATACAACCATATAAAAGAGCAGAAGATTGTTCTTTCTTTTGGTAGTATTAGATTTCAGATACAACCAGTAGTTTTTATGCAATTTCAATTTGAAGTGAGAAAGTTGATGTACGTACTATCGAGGTATACCTGTATATTTAAAATCAGATCGATCTCACCGAAGGCACCCTCCAAAATAGCACTCAAGTGTTTATTTGTAATAACGACGTTAATTCGTATTTAGTTTCATGCACTCAGGACATAATGCATAGCAAACGGCGCTATCTACATTGCACTGGATTTCTTTTTATATTAAACACTTCTTTTCATTTAAAAATCTATCCATAAAAAGATCCTTTGATATGAGGCGACTCAAAACTTTAAAACTGCCTATAATCATTCCCATCCGAAATAAAATGTGGGTGGATTTGTAATAGTGTCTGAGCTTGATCCAGTTCAAATATTGAGTGTAATTTATTCGACCTAGTGATTAAAGTGCTATAGGGCTTGTACGCGACAAAATCTGGACACCCCTTAATATGCATATCTCTGGAAATACTCCATCAACACGTGAAATATTTCACAGACTGATGAACGTATGTCTGTTCATTGTGTAAAATCAATTTGTGATACTACAAGTTTCTAGACCGAAGATGGCGGCGAAAGAAGAGCAAGTACGAAAAGCAATTGTGTGCGGTCGCAATGAAAATCCGGATCTGTCAGTTAGATAACTTGCAATAAAGCTTGGTTTTTCTGCAAACACTGTCCATAATGTTCTTAAATTTTTCGATACACGTTTAAAAAAAGCCAGGAAGGCTGGGAGTGGAACAAAAACGGATCTCTGGATCCACCAGAAAAACGCGAAGGCGAAGCAAATATTGTTGTGGCTAGAAAAATTAAAATATCCCAAACTTTCGTGCATACTTCCAAGCACCGGCAAGGTATGAAGTCGTTAAAGGTGAAAACTGTACCGAACCGTAATGATAAACAGAATGAGACGGCTAATGCTCGCAAGTTGTATCGCGAATATTTGACGAAGTTTTCCTGCGTGACATTGGACGATAAAACTTATGTCCTGGAAGATTTTAGGCAGGCGTAGAGGAGCATTTTAGGACGAAGAAAAAGGCCAAGTTTCCCAGAAAAAAATTGGTTTTGCAGGCAATATTCAGCTGTGGTCGAGCAAGCCGAACCTTCATCACTACCGGAATGGTAAACAAGGAAATATACCGTGAAGATTGCCTAAAGAAGCGATTGTTACCATTCCCACGCAGCCAGGACGCTCCCTCGCTATTCTGGCCTGATTTGGCCATGGTTTGTTGGAATGTTGGATGTTTTGGAATGGTATAAAGCGAATGGAGTCCATGTTGTACCGAAAGAGGTGAATCCACCTAACTGCTCGAAGTGGCGGCCGTGCCTCTCGTGAAGAGAGAACTCTCTCAATATAAACAACTAGCTGCGACAATAGAAAAATTTCGAAAGTCAAAACAGCTAAACCGGTTGCAGAAAAGCACAGACCCTAATGGCTGGAGTAAACTTAAAAGTTCATAGTTTCTGCATGCAACCTTATTAAGTCACTGTTATTAGTTTTAAGATGACTAATAATGCACAATTACATGAATAAAAAATGCATCTTGGATTGAACTAACAGCAAATTTTGTTTTATTTCAAATTTAATCTGTCCAGATTTTGCCTTAGTACTAATCAAGTTTTGTTTGAAATACTCAGCAAAGCTCACTAAGAATTTAATGCACTCTGTGTCATCATCAGCACCGTTCGATCAGAGTGCTGAGTAAACTATAAAGGTTTACTATGACTCACAGATTTGGTCATGTGTCAAGACTTCTCCCAACACTTCGCAGTATTTTATTTCAGATATTTAGGGCTCTAAATTTATAGCATCTTAACTTTCAATGGCAAGTATAAGTCCTCACTTATTTTAAATACAATTCACTAATTTTAGGGAACTTCATTTTTAATTTAATGTGCAAAAAAGATTTCGTCTCAGCACTACCAATGTGCTTTTGTTTTTCATTAATTGATCAACGCTTTTGTTTGACATTCCTCTTCATCACATGTCATACCTATTTCCAAACAACCCAAAAGTGAGTACGTTTGACTCAAATCAGTAAAAAGTATGGCTACTCAAAAGTGAGTAAAAATAGTTGGTATTACTAAGATGACAAACAGTCAGCATCGGTTAGAATCCTATCTATGTTAACTCATTGTCAACGTGTTACTCTTAACTATCTTTACTCACTTTCGACCTTTAAACGATTTGAGTCAATCGTACTCAATATAGGGTTATTTATAAATAGCGTGTATGCGGTCTGCTCTGAACGAGTCGACCTACATCGACGGCGTCGCTGCAACGAGGGGTGTTGTCGTCACACTTATGTTTTAATTCAGCAGATTACATTTGCTTATTCAGCCTTTTGTAAACTCAAAGGCAAGAAGTCCTTTCAGCTCGATAATTTATAGCATTCAACATATATTCATTTCATAGCCATGACTTTCTTATAGATAGAATCGCATATTTGCGCCTCCCTATTCGAAATTTCTTGTCTGTTAACATTGATGAACTAACATATCGCAATTTCAATTACAGCCTTTTTTACGACATCTTCTAATCTTAACGATCGCCAAAAAAGGCTGCCAGCAGAAATCTCCCAAACGAAACGTCATAAAAATATCGAATCTTATCCGCCCATTGTCGGAGAAATCATTTAACCTTTCCTTTCCGTTACACGCATCCAGAGAAAATCTCAATGCTCGTATAGCAATAAAATCATCACCAACGACGACAGTCGAGTTCTTGAAAGCGAGTACGTACATTCAAAGTGACTTCCCATGCTGGGTGCTCTCGATACCTTTTCTTCCTTCAGATACCACAATCTCATTTATGCACATGTACCATGTAGCAGCAGGGGCGCTCCCTCAAATGTTCTAAATAGCTAATCCAAGTCGTCTCTCGCTTATCGGTCGACAATAATCGCTGGAAGCATAAATATCAAAAGTCTATCGTCATGTTTCCGGACTAATCTGCCACACATTTCCCTGCCGCCTACCGTCATCGTATAGCGTCGGTATTTCCGCCAATTTCCCGGATGAACTTCCTGTGTAGAGGGGGCGCTCACGACAACGACGACGACGGTGCTGCTGCCATTAGCAAATACACACGTATCGAGTCCTTCCAATCGTTGCACAGCGGAAGAAAATAGGGGAAAAATCTGGTGAAAATAGTTCAATCCTGATGAACTTTCATAGTTATTAATCTAGAGGTTTAAGATCACTTATACTGAAGGATATCGAGAAAAGAGTAATAATGTGACGTAATATTATACATTCAATGTTAAAAAAAACCCGTTCGGTAAATCTTTATTGCTGCAATAAAAGAAATGTGATAAATTTTCTCTCACCATCCATTCTTAGCCACCCATTCAAGCATTCTCAGACATGCTTCTCTTTTCAGTGAGCGAGAAATGGCGCTATAACCATAAGCCATATTGTGCTAGGAATATAGGTAATTCTAAAGTCCCAACCATTTGAAGAGAAATGGAGCATCACTTAACCTTCTTAGACAAGATGCTCCCAACGACCGTTTTCTAATAAATTTTTGTTCTGTACACCAAACAGGGCATTCTGTTTAACTATTCACTCCGACTGTTCATTTCCCTTTTCCTTTGATGTCTACTGAAGGCTACGAGGGTCCACCGTGTCTTCTTAAGGTAGATACCAAATCCTTACTCTCTCCAACGGTTGCTTGGACGTGGCCAGGTGAGCGATCGAGGAGATTCTTCGTGGAGATTATTCCGGCAAGAAACGTATCAGTAACTGGTTTCGTTTTATGGTAGCTTGCAATGTCTTCAACGAATTATTCCTCATCGTAGCTTCATCAACGAGGTGTGCAAACGTCAATGCTATTGTTAATTATCCTGAGGAGGTCGAGAAATAATTTCTACGTAAAATTCCTAGACCAGACCGAAAATCGAATCTAGCCTTTATCAATTGAGTCAAGGTAGAATGGGATTAAACTTATGCTATTAAAGATTTTAAAAAGCTTCAACTCGATAAGTTTGTGACCTGATTGACCTTAATGATCGACGTAATTTTGAAACAACTCGTATAATTTATCAAAATGTCTAACCCATTATTTATTTTGGCCAATTTTCCTCAAATTACACCTCTATGCATCGTGCCGAACTTGGTGATGTGTAAAGGTGCGTTTACACTAAGTCAACTTGTGACAACATCAACCGGCATCTTTAGTACTACGCGACTTGCGGTCTAGGTTTTCAAGCATTGTTGCTATGGATGCAAGCAAACAAGAGCTTTTATAAGCGACGCCCTTAGTCACTTAGGACCAAGTGTTGCCTCAGTTTGGCAGCACCGTAAGAGGAAATGCGGCAGAATGTCTTCAGCGTGGTGTGCTTTCTCTCTTCCTGTTACTTCGCGTTCCCACTATGTATTTCTATGTTCGTGTTGCGTCGTGCAGGAAATTTATGGATAACAAAGTAAGTATGGGAGGTACATAAACCGATTACCGGAATATCAGCAGGTCTGGAACGCCTGCCGGAGAGATCGGTGTCGTGTGGAGCGCGAGAAGTTCGACGCTGTTTTGGTGGGATAACATAACATGGGTTGGGATTTCTCATCGCGGAAAGTTATTGAATTGGATTATAACAGTTTGATTTGTTAAAAAAATATGGGTTTGTGTCACCAAATCTCAATAGCAAACTATCGTTTGTAATGATGTTACCTTTAAGCTGGAATTTATGGTGCTGTTATTAATTATAGCTCAAAGTGAAGTCTTAGATTTACTCACAAATTTAATGTAGGAATAAGTATTTGGGAGGAATCTTTTCTTCCATACACGTTATCTTAAATCCCGTTCGCACTACAACCTATATTACGTCATATAGAGTATGTTGATATCAGCATCTATGCATCTAGTTTTCACTGAAAATAATATGCTTGGCATTTGATATCAAGATAATCTATATCACGTAATATAGGTTGTAGTGCGCACGGCATGTTAGGTTATTTGTAAGATGTAGCTTTTATATTCACAATATTTTCTAATAATTTAACTTACGATAGCAAGTATAAGTCTTCACTTATTTTAAATAAAATTAACTAAATTTTACGAATTTTACTGATCAAAATAAGCAAAATAGATTTCGTCTCAGCAATACCAATGTGTTTTGGTTTTTCATTAATTGTTCCAAACATCCGTTTAACGTTCTTTTTCATCAAATGTCATTTTTGACATAAAATCTATATCTATATTAATCCGAACACCTTGAAATCATTGTAACTTTTGAAATATTTCACGTAAGAATGAAAAATTTCATTGTAGTATAGCTGAGAGTCTACGATAAAAAAGACTTTGATTGATGTTTACATTTCATGTTTAGTATTCAAGATGGCGACGAAAGAAACACAAGTGCGTGAGCGAATTTTGTACGGGCGTGTGGCAAATCCTGACTGGTCAATACGGGACCTTGCAAAAACATTGAATTTGCCTAAATCCGCTGTTCACAATGGGCTCAAATCATTTTCGGAACGTTTGACGGTGGAGAGGAAACCGAGAAGTGACAAAACATTGGACGCGTTGATCCTGTCATGGACCGAAAGGTGAAAAGGATATTAACGAAAAACCCAAAATCTCTCCATTCGAACGGTTTCTCGTAAAATAGGGATGTCGCCTGGTTTTGTCCAAAAATCAAAACAACGTTTGGGACTTAAGTCGTATAAAGTAAAAACAGTTCCAAATCGCAACGACAAACAGAACTTGGCAGCAAAATCACGGGCTTGACGTTTGTAGTGCGAATATTTGACGGAGCTCTCATGTGTTGTTACGGACGATGAAACTTATGTCCTGGAGAATTTCAAGCAGCTTCCAAGACTGTCTTTTTATTCTGCTATGGCCAGAAATGCTACAGCTGAGCATTTCAGAACGAAGAAGGTATCGAAATTTCCCAAAAAATACCTTGTGTGGCAAGCAATTTGCACGTGTGGCAAAAAGAGTAAATCTTTCGTCACTACAGGCACAATCAACAAGGAGATCTATCAGAAAGAGTGTCTGCAGAAGCGATTAATAAAAAGTCATCAAGTGAAGGCGAATATCTGGACAGTGGAGTGGATTCAATTCCTTTGGCACAAATATGACATTATTCCTTTTGTACCACTCTAGTACATATTTAGAGTAATGGCAGGAAGCAAGATCAGGCCAAAAGATTGTAGGCTTGTTATGCTGTTTGATCAAGGGTAGTGACCTGTTTTGCAGAGACTCCTTCACGTATATTTGACCAATCTTGGTGTCTGACGTAATGAATGGACGATACATTTTTCCACATCTGCATATGGCCTGCCACACCATTAACTTCTTGCCAATTTTTTCGGTGTAAATGGCTTTCACTGATCCAGGAACGTCCTTTCCCTTCGGCGAGGTATAAAACTGTAGTCCGGGCAGAGTTTTATAATCTAGTTTTATGTAGGTTTCTATGATAACACAGTCTGATTTTTAGTGCAGTAGTTTGTCGTACAGCTTTCGAACCCTCGGTTTCACAGATTCAGCCTGTTTGGTGCTTAGTTTTGGCTGCTTCTGTTTCCGACGAGTCTGCAGGCCCATTCTCCGCTTGGCATGCATAAAATTAGTCGCCGAAGTACTTAGCTTTTTCGCCAGATCTCGGACTGATGCTGAAGGATGCCGTCTCGGCAAATCTTCGATAAAGAACTGTTTTTAATACTTCCGTGATGCGGTTTGAACTGCTTCGACACTCACAGCTTCTGTTTAGCCAGTTTTTTGATTGAAAGTCCACTGACGGTGCACCGTTTTTGCACAATCCGTTTTTTTTTTGCTCGGGAGAAAGACCGCACTTTTTCAAACTTCCGTGCGAATAAATTGTAAAAAATGACAACATCAGTTTAATTTGGATATAAAGAACAGGACGAAGCCAAAAAGCCAAAAGATGGTTGAATCCTGTACACATTTTGAATTGACCGTTAATAATTAGTGTATTTATGATTATCGGAACAGTCTATACATCAACGGCTTCGCTGCAATGAGGGGTGTTGTCATCACACTGTCACATGTCATAATTCAGCAGATTATATTTGCTTTTGCAACCTTCTTTAAACTCAGAGGCAAGAAATTCTCTCAGCACGATGAGATTGATCACCCATGTAACCAATAAGCATTAGCATATGCAGTTAACCAACCCTACTGCATTTCAGATGCGACCAGCATTTTATCAGCATTATATCAGAATCTTGAATGCTATCTGTTGTAAAGTTGGATTTTTAATGCTATTTAAATGCTTGTAGCCTTGTAGCATTTCTAATGCAAAATAGCATTTGGGAAGCATTGCAGTAAAGCAGCCGTATATTGGACCAAACGCGGCATTTAAGGTGACTTAAATGCTTGACAGGCTGCTGTAAAGACGCTTTGGAACTACTAATTGGTTAGCTGTGCAGAGAGCCGCAATAGTTGAAAAACCTATTTTATTTCAAAGAGCCGATTGCCTGTGATGAAAAATTTTGCTTTACTAGTTATTTTCATCTATAGGGTATCCCACAAAGTATAAGCACGATTTCAACATGAAACTGCACGAAACCGGATGACAAAAGATAGCTGATTGTGTGTCGGAATTGGAGTTTTGCAACGAAGTCATCAAAAGGCGAGGCATTCCTTCCGAAAAGCGTAAACAGATGGTGCAAAAATGGTGCTCTATTCCCAATATTTCCCAAAGTTAGCTGGTGAAACTGGCAAATGTGAGTATTGGAGCGATTCGAAATGCCATCCGAAAGTTTGGAGATGATTGTAGCTTTGTGAACGCATCAAAATGTTGGTGGAAACAAGGACCAATGGATCGAAAGATGGGCCGGAAAGTCATGATAGCTATTTCGAATAATATAAGTTATGTTCGAGATCTTGCTTAAAAGCTTGATATATCTGACAGTAATGTACAGCGTGTCAAGAATCCATTTAAAAAACAAGAAGCGAAGGATGCCAGAACGGAGTGAAAAACATGCTGTAACCGGTAAATCACGGGCACAAAAACTTTATTATTTGACTATAAGACGCTTCCAGGAGATTAATCAACACTTGGGCGTGGATGATGCCGATAAATCATTTTTTACCGAGAAATTCGGTAAAAAGGAAATATGCGGAACAGGATCAGAGCCGTTGGTGACATCAGAGACAATGATGAATGAATCGGCGTTTGCTACTCTTGATCAGGAAGCATGGTCCCCGAAACTTATGAAATCTCAGAACTGTCCTTAGGCCCGACCAATCGAGACATTTTGGTCTCGGAAAAATGCACATATAAACGGTAATTCTGAGGAAGTCATTTTTTGACTACATTCTATGCATTTTAATGAACATACGTCAAAAAATGCCTACTTTTTAATCCCAAAAAATGTATACTTTCAAGTTATTTTCTTATTCCAGTGTGATAGAAAAAAATGCATAAAAACAACACTATCATCAAAGTGGAAATATCGATTTTTTCTAGTTGACTGGCTTTACCGAAAAAAAGTGACAGTAAAAAAATGGATTCTTGCAAGCCTGAATCCAGTATCATAGATAGGCTACGAGGCACTGAATAGATCATTTAGATTGATCTATATATATTGATACTATTATCGAAAATGAAAACTTTCTCCTGCAAATCATCAATCTCAGCCAGAAGAAACATGTTCCTACACACCAAAAACTGATCAACGATTTCAGCAAAATGATTTGCTAAAAAGCCATCAGCAATACAATGTTTCACTGAAAATCAGCAATTTGGTTTGTTTTTACTGAAAACCAGTAAACTGGCCCAGATTGCTGAACACTCAGCATCTTTCACCACCTGACTGTCAGTCTGACAAATTAATAAAAAAATGCAAAGAAAACGCTTTCATTGTTGTTTCGGCAGCGCTCGTGCAGTTTGCGACCAGTTTAATTGAAGCTTTGTGTTAAAATTTGTATAGATTATCGAAGACTTCGTGAATCAGGAAGTGCAGGAGCTCTGCTTAATCTTAAGGCAAACCGTTATGATGTGGGTGAGTTGTTTGGTAAGTAAAACAGATAAAGATTATGTTATGCTTTCTACCGCGTTCCATAGGCGAAATTCTTAAAGGTTTCTTCTACCATCAATTGGTTGAGGGATGTATTGATGAGCTTTGACGACATCTGAAAGTGCATGAAAGCAAAAAAAAAAAACACAGCTATCGGAAGTTCAGCAGCCTGAAACAGCACGTTACAAAGCATCCGATGAAGGTACCAGATACACATCACCAACTACAACTGCAAATAAATAAAAATCGAATGGAAAACCCAAAATAAAATATGTTTCCAATAATCCCAACCTGAAATGGGAGCCAGAGAGCTGATTGTTCAGTAAATTGATAGTTTTTGCTGAATTCTACCAGCAAAGTGCCGTCAAACCACGGAACAGCCCAAATTGCTGAATTTTCAGCAAAAATCAGATGTATACTGAAAGTTCAGCAAACTTCTGTGAAGCAGGATGACATTTCTCATTGCTGAAAAAATCAGTAATTCTATATTGCTGAAATGTTTACTGAAAATTCAGCACGGCAAAATTCAGCAAAATTTTGCTGATTTTCAGCGAAAAAAATTTGGTGTGTACCTTATGATGTATTTTATTTGCATGTGCATGTTGCATGAGAGAAAAAGAGATAGCATACAATTTTACTCAAAAAATGAGTAATGTGAAGCAGAAGTGTACACTTCTAGCACCTTTAGAGTGTATAGCATGGTCTAGCACCATGCTATACACACTTGCGCTTTTCAGTACCTTTCGGCACTAGCTAGGACAGGACCTGCCAGCTCAGAGAGAGATGACCTCTTATAAATTTATGATTGCTATGATACGGGGGTCGCTCCAATGTTGCCAGATATGTTTACACAGTAATCCCATTGAAAACAAAGTAATTAAAAAACTTTCTTTTGTCGTTCGGGAAATGAAGCTGCATCAAACTAAACGTTAATCGATAAGGTTTCATTAAATTTCATTGATGCTTACGCTGCAACTTCTGCTGTGATGAGAAAGGCTCAGTATAAGAGCTGTCACTTTTTTGAATATCAGTTTTGCTGGTTGATCAGCGATCTTGGTTTTGCTGTATGCATTGCTGAAATTACAGCACACAAAAAATCAGCAAAACTTTGCTGTTTTCCAGCAATAAAAATTTGGTGTGAGTTGTCACAAACGAAAAAAATGAAAAAACAGTGACTTCTAGCAACACCGCCAAACCAACAACAAACTGCCTGCTTGTAACATAACTCGACGGAGGCGGTAGAGGCGGTTGTCAAAGCGACCAATCAAAAACGGTCTTATTTGACAGGTAAATGGTCTTGATTTTGCACTAACAGCTGGCAGGTCCTGTCCTAGGGCACTAGTATCTTGTATAGTCACTAGATTCATAGTCTGGCGGATACAACGACGGGAGCCAATTTGAACTGTCAGTTTTCGGAGCCAAACGAGCATATCTCGAGTAATTCATGTTAAGGGCCTAAAAGCCATTTCTAAACAATGACTTTAACCGTTGATTTCGCACGAATCACGAGATCCCACTATATCCTACTACTCCATATGGTAGAACTAACATTCTTCTACCAAATGATGCTTTCATTTCACGAGAGTGATCTAAGATTCAAGAGAAATCGATATTTAAAGTCATTGTTTACAAATGGCTTTTAGGCCATGAACATGAATTACTCGAGATATGCTCGATTGGTTCCACCAAGTGACAGTTCAAATTGGCTCCCGTCGTTGTATCCGCCAGACTATGAATCTAGTGACTATTGTATCTTGGGCTTTGGTTTGATTCACTACACTGAAGAAACAAAGTACCTAAAATTGAGTATTTTTAAACTTAAAATAGAGTACTGTTGTTGAACTGGAGAGATGGGTAAATTTGATTCTGCACATTAGGTAAAGATTACTCAATGGGTAAGTACTTCATTGACAACTCATTTTTTAGTAAAAATTGAGGTCGTTTACATACTTATATTATTTGACGTATATCAGATTTTAATACCTAAACAATAAATTTTTTACGGTACTAAACTAGCCGTTATTGTCAAAAATCGCGGAAATTAAGAAACAAACAAAATCAATAAACTTATCAAGAAAGTTTATGTTTTCATTCTATCATCACGAGAAAGGCACTTTATTTTAAATGTTGTACAACATTTGCTAACTAACCGTGCGGAAAAAAGCCTCATTTTTAGTTTTTACAAGTTTTATTGCATTAGGTTAAATAACAGTTACTCAAATTTGAGTACTATGGCATTTACTCAAATTTGGCTTCCCGCACGGAACTCCAGAGTTGGGTAAAATAAACTTAATTTTGGGTACTTTGTTTCTTCCGTGTATGTTATTTTGACAGAATATTTGAGTGTGTGTTGGTGCGAGTTACGTTATTAAGGGCGAATCATTAAGCTTGGGACCGAGCTTGGGACCGGTGTGCTAGTATTTCCTGAGCCAAAAAATTTATTCATTTTCTGCGGGACTATCCAGCCGCTGGATATACGTTACAACAAGATGGAGATCCGAAGCATACTTCAGAGCTGGTTTCGCAGTGGTTCAAGGAAAAGCGTATCAAGTTTATGGAGTGGTCAGTCTCCCGGTCTTAATCCGATCGAGCATCTCTTGGCAATTTTGGAAACTGAGGTTTTGTAGAAAAAACCAACAAGCATGCAGCAGTTGCGGTAGGTAATCTGAACTAAATGGGACAAAATCACGCCGGAAACAACTGCTAAGCTTGTTGAGTAGGTGTCACAACGATGCCGAGCAGCTATTGAAGCCAAAGGTATAAACGTTTACACCGAACATAAAGCAAAAGGTGATACAAAAACAAATCTGCTTCCTGACAACAACGCTAGATATCTGATGCAGGAAGTATGTGAACATGCTAGCAGATTTCACTACTACATTCATATGTTTTCATGTTTTTTGTACTGAAACAAAATCGAAATGGTAACATTTCCATAGTGCGACTTGACTAAAACGCACGCTAGTATTGCACATAAGGTAACTGACAACTTCTGATTTTTTTAACATTCCTACTTTCGGAAAAATTCCCGTAAATCAAAGCTCGCAATTTCGTCTTCATGTCGGTACGGCCAAGGTTGAAGGACCGTTCCTAATTAAACTTTGTAACACTCGAATCACCCGATCTCCGCTCTTACTATGCAAATTCTAACCTGACCGAAACTGACCCAATTTGCGTGCCAACAAACGGTGAAATGTAATCAAAATTAATGAGCCGGTTCTCGAAACTTTAAGATTCACAACATCCCTCTCTCATCAACATCATTCTCCCACCTCCATGACGTCGTTCTTGCTCGAGACAATGTCCAACCACTTGCAATTTCTTATTGATGATGGTACCGGTCCATCGTTGATTACTCCTCGGGGGACGGTACTCACTTTTGGAAACTGAGACCTGCAGTAAATTTGTATGTCAAAGTCACGCAAAATAGGAGACCGTTTTGATGGATCTAATATGGAAATGAGTTTTTCACGAATCGCAGACGATCGACGATGGACACATTTTCGTTCAGTTCGAATTTGTTTTACTTTATTTACATTCCCGAACGTACCCTCTAGGTACAATCAAATTAATGATTGTTGTAAGATAATTTTCAAATTAATAACACTCGGTTCAAAGACAACTTGTTAAAGCCCTGTGGTAATTTTCAAAAATGAACCAAACCTCCAATACCACAGCTGTGCCAAACCAATTTAGCACCGTACGCTTGTGACAAAGCCAGACTCCTAACAAATAAAAATCCAGTCGGAAAACTCTCATTCATCACCACCCCCACACTCACCGGAAAAGCTATTGATGAAAATCCACTTTCAATCCGGTCCAGTTTTTACGGTTTTCCGGACATACTCAATCATTCATTGGTGGAAACGATCTGATTAGGGCCAATCTTGTGTCTCGGAACAAAAGCCAGAAGAAGAAAAAACCGAGCTGAATCGAACAGCCCAAACAGCAAAAATACAAATCCTGTCGCTCAAATTCCGTCAATGCCCAATTCATTCCGGACGTCATCCTTTTTATTTATTCGACCAGCTTGAAGAAAGTTTGCTTCTTATTCCATTCACCAGCGAGGGCAGCGGATTGCTGGGGTATAAAATTTCTCTCTGTGCGATCCAAGGATGCTGTGCCAATTTCAGCTCCCACCGATTGGAAAATCGTAAACGCTAAAAAGAGAGGAGAAAATCCTACACAATCTATCGGAAAAGTGTTGGCAATAAATCTTTATCTGCTTCGCGCCCCGTTCTTTCGCTGAGTCTTATCTCAACCGATCGAGATGAAGAAAGGCGTCTTTTGACAGTCGAAGCCGCCGAGAAGAGTCTGAAAAGAATGATGGAATTCTTATTGCTAATAAATGTTGTCTGTGGGCTATAAATGTAAGCAGAGAAAAAAGAAGGAAAATCACGAACGCGATGATTTACATGTGGAATTTAAAAAGGTTGCTGTCATTACCTGGGTTTTATCACTTAGGGTCTCTTAGGTGTGTGTTGGGGTGTTTTTATGGCATGCTTTGTTCAGGTCGCCCGGTCCCTGAAATCGAACAAAAACTTTCAACACAAAACCTTTTCAACAGAGTACGGAGAGATTTGAATCTTCATAGGAACTTCTATTTATGATATGATTTTCGATCACTGACAACATCATGGAGAGTTCCTATAACTTGTTCCTAAAGACTGTACTCGAAAAAAATGAGACTCAATCATTAGCTTGTAACTTTTTAATGTCTAGGTAAAAATTCGACGGTGTCCCGGGGAGTGAAGTCATTCAAAGAGTCCCAAACGATCCAGTGGCGATCAGGCATCGGCAGAAAACTGGAACTGTTTTCTGTTGAATCTGTTCAAGCCTCGACCGAACGGTGAAGGCGGAAGTTACTATCGGGTTAGTACAAAGAGTGCCAGTTAAAGGGTGTTTCGATCAAAATTTGGTCGACTTAAACTTGACGCATTTCCTTGCATCGTGCATAAAACATTTTTGCACATCCCTCATTTTGAAGATGTGTGCGTGTAGCATCATGCCTTTATTTTGATTTTGAGATTATCAATTCAGTTATCAAAATGTCGTCGAAGGAAGAGAAGCAACGCATCAAAATGTTGCACGTGCATGGCAAAAATCCAAACTACTTTCACGCCATGTTGGCGAAATTGTTGAATGTGGCTAAATCAACTATTACCAACGTATTAAAAGTGTTCGGTGAACGTTTGTCAACAGCCAAGAAAGCTGGATCGGGGAGAGATCGAAAGCCGGAGGCCACAGCGATGACAAAAAGAGTTGCCCGCTGTTTCGAGCGGAACCCCAACCTCTTTGTCCGAGAAGTCACAAAGAAACTGGGAGCAGCCCTTTCAACCGTGGATAGAGCTAAAAAACGAGCTGGACTGTCGACTTATAAGAAATTGGTGACTCCAAATTGCAACGATAAACAAATCACGTCGGCCAAGGCACGATCGCGAAATTTGTACATAACGATGCTGACGAAGTTTGATTGCGTGGTACAGGACGAGCTTCCTGAACAGGATTTTTTTTCCGGCAAATGGACGGAAAGGTGGCAGATATTTTCAAGCACATTAAACTGTCAAAGTTCGCGAAGAAATATCTGGTGTGGCAGGCCATCTGTACCTGTGGCTTGAAAAGCAACGTTTTCATTGCGACCAGAACCGTCAACCAGGAAATTTATCTGAGCGAGTGCCTACAATAACGTCTACTGTCTTTCCTGAAGCGACACAATTGTTCCGTTCTATTTTGGCTTGGCTCTTGCCATTACGGACAAAAGGTCATGGAGTGGTATGCTGCCAACAACGTTCAAGTGGTGCCCAAGGACAAGAACCCCTCCCAACACGCCAGAGCTCCGCCCAATCGAACAATATTGGGCCATAGTCAAGCGGGACTCAAAAAGCTGTTGTGAGCAAGAAACAGTTCAAGGAAACCCGGCGTTCTGCGGCAAATTAAGTGGACAAGGAGACTTTACAAAATCTTATGGTAGATGGTACATGAAAGACCCTGAATTTTGCGATTCGGTTAAAAGGAAGCTTAGCTGAATATTTCTCCTGAGTTCTGTATTAACTGAACTTGAAAAAGAAAATGAATTTGACGTATTGATGAAAACTTTGATCGACTCTCACACATTACTGTTTGACCAAATTTTGATCGAAACACCCTCTAATTGGGGCTAGCTCGAGGTTAATCGGTCACATTATAGTTCGGAAGTAGCTAGGCAGGTATCTTATTTAAGGTATTATTTGCTGCTCATGGTTGCGACATCTACCAAATCCTCGATCCATGTAGTCCATTTCAGGAGTAAACCGCAGATGGGCGGCCACATCTTGCTGGGTAGGTACAAGTAATACGGAAACACAAGGACAGTATAACTCGGACACAATGGCAGGGAATTTACTAGGGTGGAAGGGAAATGATGGCATCACACTCTTAGATCAGACATACAAAAGAATTCGTAAATCGCTTGCATGTAGAGAAGATCACGCATTTCCAAAACATCTCTTACCTCACGGAAGGGTTGTCTACCTCGGGCCACTAGGGTATCCTATGGTTGTGCTCTGGAGGCATCATTATCCGGGCAGTGCCAAACTGTGTGAGTGATGTGATCATAACTGGTTCCGCACCTACATAAATTGCTATCGAATTCTGTAGATATGTGCGTCTAGCGAGTGGTGGTTGGACATAAGTATTGACATCACACGAATGAAATCGTGATTTACATCCAGACCTTTGAACCACGATCTCGACGAAACATTTGGAATAATGGAATGTAACCACCGCCCAAGAGAATTACTTGTCCAATCGTTTTGCCAACTTTGAAGAGAGCTCTGACGTACTAATGGAAAAAGTTCATCATGTGAAATTTTTCTCTCAAGTTCTCACCTTCTTGTGCGCCCTCCTTTGCTAGAAAGCCCACCTTCTCATTGCCTGGAATTTAGCAATGTGCGGGGACCCATACTAAGGTTATCCTAAATAATCTTTCAACCAACGCAAACATCTGCTCCCTTAATTTTGAAAGAAAGTAAGATGAGGACCTCAATTTAACTGAGACAGTCCAAGAAGATGAAATGATGGTCTATGTGCATGTCGGAAACTATCCCCAATGTGAAATTGATTGCTGTCAGCTCACAAACATATACGGAACAAGGTTCCTGAAGTTTCCGGAAAGCCAGATGAGTATTCATTGTAGACACCGAAACATGTTGGTACTTTTGAATAAAAATATGGGTCGAAGTTGATCTGGAACTCTTTGAATAGCCTGTTTCATGGAGAGATCATAATCAAAGGAGAAACTGTTATAATGGAAGCGTACACTTGGAGAATTATAGCATGTAAGACTAATATCGGATGACAAATATTTAATATAGATTCGTAAGAATCTAGAATGGGTACTGAATTCGAGCATTTCTTCGAAATTTTCAACCACAAGGTTGTTGCTGATTCCGTCTGGTTTGTCCAACAGATGAATGAAGCGAGCTGGAATTCATGTCTTCAAGCCAAAGAAGGCGCCTTACTAAACCAATCAACATAACACGGTGGTCAAATCCAACGCCAGGAAGCTGTACCGCGAGTGGTTGATGCAGCCGGAATGTATCGTAATGGACGACGAGACGTACATTAATGCGGACGCCAAGCAGATCCCCATTTTCCGGAGTTTTTGGTTGGCATGTTCCGGGATGTTCGGGATATTCCGTAGAAGTTCCGGAAGAAGAAGGTCGACAAGGTTGCCAAGAACTAATGGCTCCAGAAACGTTTGCTGCTCTTGCTGAGTTCCCAAGAAGGTGACATTCTGTTTTGGCCGGATTGTGCCATTGCGCGAAACCGGTGCTGCTAATGTTATTTTTTTGTGCCAAAGAAGGTGAATCCGCCAAACGCAACAGAACTTCGCCCAATAGAAAAATTCTGGGCGATTATGAAGGGCAAGCTCTGAAAACAGGGGAGATTTTCAAAAACGACAAGGATTTGAAGAAAAAGTGGAGGAAGTGTGTAAGAAAGATGGCGCAAGTGTAGCACAGGATTTGATGGATAGCGTTAAGTCCAAGATGCGGGAATTCAGCCTAGGAGAGGAGGTTGAATAAACCAACTTTGCTAAACCATAGATAATATTTGTTAATATATTTGCTGACAGTTTCAAAACTATCCGAATTAAAATGAATTTTCGGTGATATTTTTTGTCTGTTGCATTTTTTTTGAGTACAATCTTTAGAAATCTGTATCTAAAAATAAATTTCAGTTTGGCTGTTTGTCTGACTCTTTTAGACTCGAAAACTACTGAACAGATCGGCGTGAAAATTTGTAGGCAGAGGTTTTTGGGGCTGGGAAAGGTTCTTATGATAGATAGAGACCCCTCCCGATTTTGGAAGGGAAGGTATATATTCAAAAGCAACAGAAATTAACAAAAAAAAAAATGGAACCAAATTTGGCATGTGGGGGTGTTTGGAGGCAGTTTTTTTTTCAATGGTGGTTTGTGGCCCCTCCCTTTTCGAAAATGAAACAGAAACATCTGCATAATTCGAGAACTAATCAAGCAAATGGAACCAAATTTGGCATGTGAAGGTTTTGAAGGTAAGAAATGTTTCTATGGTAACTTAGGATTCTCTCCTTCTCGAGAACTTATCAAGCAAATGGCCCTAAATTATGGTGTGGGGGTTTTTAGATGCAGGAATTTTTGGTGGTGGTTTGATACCCCTTCCCTTTCTGGAAAGGGGGCTCCAATACAATGAAACAAAAAATGCTGCATAACTCGAGAACTAATCAAGAAAATTGAACCAAATTTGGCATGTGGAAGTTTTTGGAGACAAGGAATGTTTTTATGGTGGTTTTAGATCCCTTACCCCTTAGAAAAGAGGGGCTCTCATAGATATGAAACACAAATTTCAGCATAACTCGAGAGCTACTCAAGCAAATGGCACCAAATTTGGCATGTGGGGGTTTGTGGAGGCAGATTATTTGTCTATGGTGGTCTGGGACCCCTCCTTCTCTTGGAAGATGGGCTCCCATACAAATGAAACGCAAATTTTTTCGTATCTCGAGAACTAATCACGTAAATGGAACTCAATTTGGCTTGTGGGGTTGGAGCTATTAGAGGCAGGTTTGTTTTTCATTGCATAACTCTAGAAGTAATCAAGCAAACAGGAGAAATTTTGACAAGTTGAGGTTTTTGAAGGCAAGAAATGTTTCTTTGGTAGTTTGGGACCCCTCTTCCTTCTGGAAGGGGACTCCCATACAAGTTAAACACAAATTTCTGCATAACTAGAGAAGTAATCAAGCAAATAGAAGATTTTTTTCTATGGTGGTATGTGACCTCTCTCTTTTGGAAGGGCTCTCATACAAATGAAGCTTCTGCTTAACTCTTGAACTAAACAAGCAAATGGAACCAAAATTGACATGAGGGGGTTTCTCGAAGCGTATTTTTTTTCAGTGGTTGTTCGAGACCCCTTCCCTTTCTGATAGGAGTGGCTATGAATAAAATACAAATTTCTGCATAACTTGAGAGTTAATTAAGCAATTGGAACCAAATTTGGTATTTGGGGTTTGTGGACGAAGTATTTTTTAATATAGTGGTCTGAGACTCCTCCTCTTTTAGAAAGTGGGGCTCTCATACAAATGAAACTTAAACCTTGCTCAACTCAGGAACTAATCGAGCAAATAGAATAAAATTTGACATGTGGGGGTTTCTGGAAGCGTTATTTTTTTCAATGGTTGTTTGAGATCCCTCCCCTTTCTGGAAGGGATACCTCCCATACGAATGAAAAACAAATTTCTGCATAACTCGAGAATTAACTAAGCAAATAAAACCAAATTTGGCAATTGGAGGTTTTCGGAGGTAACACATTTTTCTATGCTGGTTCGAAACCCCTCTCCTTCTGGAGTGGGGGGTTTCTATACGTATGGAATACAAATTTTTGCATAACTCCTGAAGAAGGAGATGTTCGCTCATCACTATGAGGCACCAAAAGTGGACAGTATTGTTTGCTAGAATGAAAGATATGAAGAAAAAATGTTAAAAGTTCCGTCAGTGTACGATAGGTTGGAAATAGAATAGAAGTAATGAAAATTGAGCGAAAGGGCATGGGTAAAGTAGTACTCAACCCAGGACGTTACCTTTGCATAACATCCCACTGCGGGGTTGGTCGAGGCACGGACGAATCCACCACCTTAACCGGCAAAAGTAAAGTGTTGGTACGCGCTCATGTACTACTGAGAGCTGAGTGATAGTTTCTAGCGGTAGTTTGTATGCAGTCTGTTTTGATGCGCACATGCTATCATATATTTAAGTATATTATGTGATTATACGTGATAACAAGATCATTTACTATTATTTATTTGTCGTATTTTCCACAGTTTTAATACAATTGCAAATTCGGTTTGTTTTACTTATCATTGACAGAAAATAAAAATGATCATCAATATTATAAAGTCAGACCAGTGGCAGGTTGAAACTATCGATGGGAACAATTTCAACCATTGCAAGACATTCAATTGCCAATAGTTTTCAATTTTCTTCGATTTCAGAATCGAGTGAAATGTTTTTGGATGTTTTGCTATATCCATTACTTAGTATACATATTTGCTCTCATAGCTGAACATTGGAATAAAATACTCTGTCTTAAATTGGGTCCTTTTAACATAACTGCATTTGAACACATAATTTCAAACCCCTAATCAATATTTAGTGGTTGAATAAGCATTTTATATTAGTTTTTCAAACGCAAGTCATACAAATTGAAATTAACTTTAACTGAAATCCAAAAAAAAATTTTAAAAAAATCATCATTTGGCAGTTTACATAAAAACTGCCATGCAGCTTTCACAAACAACGTGTAACATATATTTATGCGCAATGACATGATGTGCGAATAGTCTTTGAAACCTCTATGTTTTGCTTCGTTTTTAAAACACAGAATTTATTCCACTGGTCCAGATGCTCGATTAATATTTGGTTAATGAACTGAAAAATGATGCTTCGGCTAAGGATATTTTTTGAAATGTGTTTGATAAAAATTGTGATAATGATGATTGTAATAATGATAATACATAAGGTTGTACAATAAAGTAACGCAATGTTTTCGCACCAATCCAAGAAATTTGACAGGTTTTCTTTCACCACCCGTTTTTATATTTTAAGACATTCTTCTCTATTCAGTGAGCGAGTAATGGCGCTACAAATATAAGCCATAGGGAGCTAGGGCTATAGTTAATGCTGCAGTCCCAACCGTTTGAAAAGAAATGGAGCATCACTTAACCTTCTTAGACTAGATGCTCCCAACGATCGTTCTAAATGAATTTTTGTTCTGTACACCAAACATTAATTCTGTTTGTGTACATTCTATTTAACTATTTTCTCCGAGTAAAGGTTGTACGGAATCAAATTTCACCGTTTTTAAATGGCTGTAACTTTTTACCCGTTGGGTGTTTTCTATTGAAATTTTGGGTGAACTTAGTTAAATGTGTATTTGTTTACCCTGTATAAGTTTCATTAGCAGATGTGCAATCGTTGCGAAGATGGAGTTGGAAGAACAGCAGCGGCGCAAAGAAATTTTTCGCACGAACCTCGAAAATCTGGATCTTTCTCATCGTGCCATGGGCATGAAGCTGGGAATGGTACATTCTACGTTCCACAAACGCTATACTATCGATCGAAAAAAAATGGCAAAAATGGATCTCCGTACACACTCAGATTATTTTACAGAAATCTGTAAGGTTTTACCGAATTCTCAACAGCTGAACGGTAATTTTTTAACAGATATCTGTAAAATTTCACCAAAATCCGTAAAATCGGATTACCAAACGTTCAGCTGTTGAGAATTCGGTAAAACTTTACAGCTTTCTGTTAAAAAATCTAAGTGTGTTTAGTGTTACGGATCACAAGCGGGTAGTTCAAGCTTTCAAGAGGAATCCCAACAGTTCAGTTCAAGATGTGACGAAGAAACTGAATCTAACCGAAACTTTCGTGCAAGATGCGAAAAAACGTGAAGGACTACTCACGTACAAAGTCCAAAGCACTACACCCAGATGTTGACGAAACCACATTGCCTCGTTATGGATGATTAGACGTATGTAAACGCAGACTTCCGGCAGCTTCCGGGGCTCCAGTTTTTCACTGCTCATCATAAATTGGATGTCCCTGAGGACGTTAGAAAGCAGAAGATGTCAAAGTTTGCTAAAAAATATAAGATTTAGCAAGCAATTTGCTCGCGTGGAAAGCGGAGCACCCCATTCGTGACAACTGGAACGGTTAATGGGCAGGTGTATCTAAAGGCATGCCTCCAAAAGCGTCTTCTTCCTCTTCTGAAGCCACACGATGGTCCTACGATTTTTGGGCCAGATTTGGCCTTGTGCCATTACTTGAAAGAGGTTTTGGAGTGGTACAAGGCTAAGGAGGTCAATTTCGTGCCGAAGCATCTCAACCCTCCGAACGCACCGGAACTGAGGTCAATTGAAAAGTTTTGGGCCATCATGAAGCAGGCACTTCAAAAGCACCTACTCCCTGAAAGTTTGAAAATGATTGGTTGAACGGGCGAATTTTGCCGAATATTTGTGTGTGTCGCAATATGATTCCGTACACCCTGTATTCATTTCTCTTTTCTTTTGATTTCTACTGAAGGCAACGTTGTCTTCTTAAGGTAGATATCAAACCCTCACTATCACCAAAAGTTGCATGGACGTGGCCAGTTGAGCAATCGAGGAGTGCCTTCGTGCAGATTATTGCGTGAAAAAACGTATCAGTAACTCGTTTCGTTTCATGGTGGCATGCAATGTCTTCAACAAATTATTCCTCACCGTAGCTTCATCCACGAGGTGTGCAAACGTCAATGCTAATGTGAATGCTCAAACTCGAGAACTAATCAAGCAAATGGATCCAAATTTGACATGTAGGGGCTTATGAAGTAAGGATTAATTACTCACCCTTCTGGAAGGGGGGGGGGGGGGGGAAGATGGTGCTCTCATACAAATGTAACTCAAACTTCAATCAAACATGAGAGTTTTCCAGGCATCTAAAACACAAAATGTGTATTTCTTGGTTAAGAAGCATGTTCTGATAGAAGTTTGAACTCCTTTTTAGTAAAAAAAACGCATTCGGCGAGAGTTCTATTAAATGTTCATTCCTTTAGTTGCAAGCGTAGCAACACTTCTACTGGTTTCAGCTAATTTATCCAAAATGTTGATGTTTATTCCTTGCAAGTTTGAAGAAAGTCCGACTAAAAAGGAATTTTTGGCGATCATTTTTGTGCGTCTCATTTTTTTCGAGTACAGTCTTTATGTATGACAATCGTGTTCAAAACCTTCAATGTTTGTCAACCAATGTCTTTTTTGCTTGCTTGACTTGTGGTTATCGGTAACAGTAGTTATGTTACAACCAACTGGTTGTTTAGGGCTTACAACAAAGTTTTTACAACCTTCTGGTAGTTTTAGGCTCCTATGGCACATCTATATATAAATAAAAATGAGTTGGGGTTTCCTTTGTCACGATTTAACTCGCGAGCGGAAGGACCGATCGGCGTGAAATTTTGTATGCAGAAACTTTTGGGGTCGGAGAATAATCTTATGATGGTTTGAGACCCCTCCCTTTACTCGAAAGGGGGGCTCCCATACAAATGAAACACAAATTTCTACACAACTCGAGAACTAATCAAGCAAAAGAAACCAAATTTAGCATGTGTGAGTTTTTGAAGGCAAAAAAGGTTTTTATGGTAGCTTGAGAACCCTCCCCGTCATAAAAGGGGGGGCTCCCATACAAATAAAACACAATATTCTGCATAACTCGGGAACTAATCAAGCAAACGGAACGAAATTAAGCATGTGGTGGTTTTTTAAGACAAAAAATATTCTATGTTGGTTTGAGACCTCTCTCCTTTCTGAAAGGGGGGGAACCTATTCAAATGAAACGCAAATCCTTGCATTACTCGAGAACTAATAAGAGAAATGGAACCAAATTTCTCATGTGGAAGTTTTTGAAGGAGGGAAATGTTTCTATGGTGATTTGAGACTCTTCCGTCATATGAGGAGGAAGGGGGTAGGGGGTGCTCTCAAACAAATGGAACCCAAATTTCTGCATAACTCGAGAAATAATCAAGCAAATGGAACCAAATTTGGAATGGACGAGTTTTTTAAGGCATGAAATGTTTTTATGGTGGTTCAAAGCCCCTCCTCCCTCTTAAAAGGGGGGCTCCCATACAAATGAAACAAATTTCAACCAAACATGAGAACTATACCTACTGCTTTGCAGATTTGTATTCAGTGGTTTTTGGGTCCGGGAAAGCATCTTATGATAGTTCGAGAGCCCTCCCGCTTCTAGAAAGTGTGGAATTCCATGCAACAGAAAAACAAATTCCTGCATAACTCGAGAACTAATCAAGCAAATGGAACCAAAATTGGTATGGGTGAGTTTTTGAAAGCAAAAAATGTTTTTGTGGTAATTTAAGACATCTCCTCACTCTGAAAAGGAGGGCTACCATACAAACGAAACACAAATTTAAACCAAACATGAGAACTATCCCTACCGCTATACAAATTTATATGCAGGGGTTTTTGGGTCCGGGAAAGGATCTTATTATAGTTCGAGAGCCCTCCCGCTTTTAGAAAGGGGGGCTCCCATGCAAATGAAAAACTATTTTCTGCATAACTGAAGAACTAATCAAACAAATGGAACCAAATATGGAGTGGCATGTAGAGGTTTTGCAGACAAGAAATGTTTCTACAGTGGTTTGAGACTCCAAGCAAGAGAAACCAAATTTAGCATGTGTGAGGTTTTAAAGGCAAGAAAGGTTTCTATGATGGTTTCAGATTCCTCTTCGCCCTGAAAAGGGGGGGCTCATATACAAATGAAATACAATATTCTGTATAACTCGAGAACTAATCAAGCAAATTGAACCAAATCTGGCATGTGGAGGTTTTTGTAGATGAATACTGTTTCAATGCAAATTTGAGACCCCTCCCTTTTCTGAAGGGGAGGGGGGGGCTCCCATACAAATGAAACACAAATTTCTGCATAACTCGAGAGCTAATCCAGCAAATGGAACCAAATTTGGCATATGGAGGTTTTGAGGGAGAGAAATGTTTTTATGGTCATTGAGACTCTTCCGCCTTCTGTAGGGGGCGGGGGGGGATGGGGGCTCTCAAACAAATGCAACACAAATTTCTGCATAACTCGAGAACTAATAAAGCAAATGGAATCAAATTTGGCATGTGGAAGTTTTTGAAGGAGAGACATATTCCTATGGTGGTTTAAGACCACTCTGCTCTCTTAATGAGGGGGGGTCCCATAAAAATGATACGAAATTTTCTGCATAACTCGAGAACTAATAAAGCAAATGGAATCAATTTGGCATGTGGATTTTTTTGAAGGTCAGACATATTTCTATGGTGGTTTGAGACCCCTTTGCCCTCTGAAAGGGAGGGGGGCTCTCATACAAATGAAACGCAATTTTCTGCATAACTCGAGAACTATTCAAGTAAATGAAAGCACATTTGGCATGGGGTTATTGGAAACAGGATTTTATTTATATTAAAATGGATTTCTGTCTGACTATCTGTCTTACCTTTCGGAGTGAAAATATGTATGCAGGTATTGTTGGGGCTGGGGAAGGTTCTTATGATTGTTTGAGACCGCTTCCCCCTTCCGGCTCGCATACAAATGAAACACAAATTTCTGCATAGCTTGAGAACTAATCAAGCAAATGGAATCAAAAATGGTATGCGGGGTTTTTTGAATGCAAGAAATGTTTCTATGGTGAATTCAAACACAAATTTTAACCAATCCTGAGAATTATCCAGGTAACTAAGCCACAAACTGTGTATTGTCTGGGTAAGAAGAATGTTCTGATAGAAGTTTGAACTGAATAAAAAAAAAACTCATTAAAAAAAAGCGTCAGTTCTATGTAATGTTCATTCATTTAGTTGCAGGCGTAGCAACGCTCGCACCGGGATCAGCTAGTAACCAAATTAATTCCTTGTACGTAACTATAAATTAGAAGAAAAATTAGTAATCTCCATTTAATTCCAACTACCTTTGCTTATCTTCGACAGATACGCGTATTTCGTCTACAATGTGCAGAATCCTTCAGTGTCTCGTACTAATAACTCGACAGTCGAGTTATTAGTACGAGACACTGAAGAAGTCTGCACATTGTAGACGATATACGCGTATCTGTCGAAGATAAGCAAAGGTAGTTGGAATTAAATGGAGATTACTATTTTTTCTTCTAATTTATAGTTACAAGTATTCCACTAAACAGCTCAAACCCTCTAGGATTCCTTGTACGTGTTTTATATTTTCTTCATCCTCTCAACCCTTCCCTGAGCTTATTCATTGGTACGAAAAAATGCCGTACTTCATTGCCTAAGCAAATAAATTAAAGCAACGGCACCACAGAAGCACCCATAAAAGAAACTTCCTAAATTTAAAACGTACCACTTCTGCACCATTTATCACTATCAAGGAACGAAAGAAAAAAAAAATGAAAATTACGCTCAATGCACCATTTCTGCGTCGCTCGTTTGCTGCCTCCGGTTTGTGTGGCGCAGCGATGCAGTTTGGAAAACTACTGCCATTAGGCCGGGAACTTAAAGCCCAAACTTTGCGTGTACTTGTCGTCGTCGTCGTCTTACCGCTCCCCCTTCTACACTTCCCAAAAGTGTGGCGATAACATCAACAGAAAGAACAAAAAAAAATCTATACCTAATGGGTAAGACCGGCAGACCGAAACTTTTAACGTGGCTATGCATGTAATTCCTTCCGGAGTAATCGTGACCAGTGTTCGACAATCGGATTGAACCTATCTGCTATGCAGCACTTGAATGTAATAATTTATCGGAAGGGGAATGATATGTATTTAAGCCATCATCGCTCACGAATCGTCAAAGCCAGCAACACGGCACCAGGAGTTGATTTAAATGCTAATGGCAACAAAGTTGCATCCTCCGGCGCTAGTTTCCAAGTGAAGTCAATGTTACAATATCTACTGACGATAGGATAGAGGAAATTGGCAAACTGCATCAATTGCCATTGGCATTGCGGGAGCATTCCTAGAACGGATACGTTTCCAGTAATTTATCCAACGAGATTAATTATGAACCGAGTGACAGGTGGCAGTAGAAAAGGGGTTTTCATCAGTTTTGAAATAATTGAAAAAGTTCAACCGCATCGCGAAGAAAGTTGACAATTTCCATAGATTTTTTTCTTTTTCTTTGGGTAGAACACCAAATCAACCGATCTGCATTACGTGACTGTTGAAGTTTGTACGGGAGGACGGGTGCAGTCATGAACTGGGTGGAAAGAAGTGAATTATCGACCAAAGCGAAAGGCACTTTCTTTGCAGTTTTCTTTGCACTTTGCGAACATATAATAACGATTATCAAAATGAGCTGCAACCATGCATAGTGAGTATTAAAATTGGAATAAAAACTCACCATTTAAGAGCAGGTAGCAGGAGGTCAGCGAACAAAGAACCTCAATTTCTGGTAGAGGGTGGGGGCTGGTGGAAGTCAAAATGATATACACATATTTGAAATTAAAACAATAATTATCACGTAGTTGTAGGCGCGATAGACGGAGTCAGAAAGTGAGACAGAGAGAGCGAGGGGGCCAATCGGGGTTAGTTCACTTACATCGCTCCGTGCAATGATGGCATGATGGCTGCGAGAGTGGTGGTCGAGGGGTAGGTTGATTTTACATGTTGCAGAACTCCCAGTAGGACTCACGTGACGTGGAGGTCCAGTCGTAAATTACTACCGTTGAGTCCGTGGCCGCCGTCGGTCTGATAGCAGCAGTTGAAAATATGCCGCAGAGGGACCCTTAATCAAGTGGTGCATGGAAAAAAGTCAGTCAACTTTTAATTTTCCCTCGGTGACGACAGCCCTACGATGATGATGGTGCAGGTGCACAGACGGGCGCGATGAGGAGTGTTTGTCGGCTAAAGTTATGTCAGCGCACCGGGATGAATTATTCGGTTAATTTTGCTTTATATTTGGAAGAAGGATGGTGCGTTGAGGGGGGGGGGGCAGTATTTATGAATTGTTATCAGGGGGATGCGTCACTTTATAGCAGGGAAGCGTGTCAAAGCTTTCGAAGGCATTGAGCCACGCAAGTGATGCACTGATAAACGTTCGTCTGACCTCAATGGCATGCTAGTTGAGCCAAATAGATTGGCTGCAAAACATGAAAATAGGGTATTGGTCTCTTGTAGCTAAGAGACGGTATAAAAGGGAGTCTTGGAGAGGTTTGCGTTACCATTATGGTTATTTTTTGACGAAGAGTTTCTCTTTCATGGAGCTGACACGTTCCAGTCCTATTGAGTTGATTGAATGTACACGGCAAACAGTAGTCATCGAAAATGCCTTAATACAATCTTCTCCGTGCACGCATCAGCTAATACGAACACCACTATATAAATGTCAACGTATGTATGAAATTATATGGAGCTCATTCTGCCACAGTTGCATTTATTCTGTGAAACGGCGTCGGTTACTAACGTGCTAAAAGATGGAGGGAGGAGGTGGAAGCCAAGCGCCTAGCTGAGCAAAGTGCCAAGAGTTGGCACGGTTAGCAGCCACCGAGAGGCGAGGGAGATAGTCTCGAAGCACACGCAGATGGAAGAGTCCGTCTCCGTGGGAGACTCCACTCTATCTACCATGGGGGTAGGGACCTCCAAGCGGACAAGGCAGTCCCCGGGTGAAACGGGGCCTGGCGCTTGTAAGAAGCGAATAATGTCCGACGCCCCCATAGGGAAGAAACCTGGCGACGGGGTCAGCGCCGAAGGGGGCCTGAATGGCAGGGCCTCGATGACAGCAGCAATAATGAGCACGGAAGCAGACGCTAATGCTAAGAAGGGGACGAGCGATGACCCCACGCGTGGCAGGGACCAAGTTCTGGAAAAAGGGGAATAAAATGAAAATAATTGAAAAGCGACAGGTGGCCCGCAAGCGTAACCGTGGAGAGGCCCTTATCGTCAAGACCGAGGCGTCGAAGTACCCGAGGTCTTGAAAGCGATGCGCGGGGACGCTAAATTGGCGGGCCTAGGCGCCGATGTGTGAAGTATACGCCGTACCGGCACCGGTGGGATGCTCCTGAGCTAAGAAAGACGAAAGAGCTAAAGCACCCGGCGTACACAGACCTGGCTATGCAGGACTTAGGTGAGGGTGTGGAGATACGCGCCTCGTCTCACAGGTGACGATCCAGTGTAAAAACCTGGATCACCGAGACAGACGAGATCTCTCCTGCACTTAAGGAACAGTTCAAGATCGAGGTTGCTGCCGCAGACATACGTCTGAGGAAGGATCCACTCGGGACCCAGGTGGCAACCAAGAGCGGCAGTTGACGTAGACGCGGCGTTGAAAGTGGCGAAGGTGAAGGTGGGATGGTCGATATGCCCTGCACCAGCCGCCGAAGGCATGTTTCTTATGTCTAGAGAGTAGGCACATGTCCTGGGAATGCAAAGGCCCAGATAGGAGCAACATGTGCAGAAGGTGTGGCAGCACAAGCCACAAGCAGCTGGACTGCAAAGGTTCCCCCAAATTCCTGATGTGCACCGGAAAACCGTACGATAAGCACGTCATGGGGGGGTGTTGGGGCAAGTACCAATACCGCATCCCAGCCGGCAACGGAAACTGGTTTGCGGACAGGTCCAATATGGCGGCATTATGAACGATGGGCAAGTACCCGGTTCAGGAGGTTGTGTCTACCTCGCGGTTGTAAAAGTGAATGGAGTGTTCTTTTGCAGCTGCAACGCACCGCCAAGATGGTCGATCGAACAGTTTACTAATATGCTCGATCGGATGAAAACTGAGCTAACTGGCCTAAACCCGTTGGTAATAGCGGGGGACTTCAACGCTTGGGCACTCGAGTAGGGGAGCTGTTTTGCCAACCCCAGGGCCAGATTCTTCTAGAGACCTTAGCTAGGCTCAATGCGGACCTAGCCAACGTAGGTACCAAGAGTACCTACCACAGAAACGGACGAAAATTGACAATCGATGTAACCTTCAGCAGTCCTGGGCTGCTTAGCAATTTGAGGGTGGATGATGGCTACATTCATAGCTACCACTTGGCGGTTCGTTATTGTATCGTCCCTCATACAAAGCAGCGTGCGGAATGAGGAGCATCTACTCCATTCGCCCGCAGATGGAGGGCCTACTTTGATGTAGAGACTTTTAAAGAGGCGCTTGAGAGGGAACTAATCTTACGCGAAACCCAGGAAGGGGGAGTCAAACCGAACAATCGAAGATCGCCGATGTATTGGTGGACGGAATCGATCGCCGATCTCTGAAGAATATGCCTCCACGCAAGACGGAGGATGCAAGGAGCGCAGTCCGACGCCGATAGAATCGAGCGTAGAGGGGCGCTATTCGCCTCGAAGGCTGTGGTAAAGAGAGAGGTAAAGGCCAGCAAGTGAGCCTGCTTTGAGGGCCTGTTTCAGAAGGCCAATGCGAACCCGTGGGGTGACGCCTATCGGGTAGTAATGGTCAAAATCAGAGGGACGGCGACTCCAACCGAGCAATCATCAAAGCTTTTGCAGGTGATCGTTGGGGACTCTTCCCGAACCACGACCCAAGTCCATGTCCTCCGCCGCCGTAGATGTATCCCATGACCAGCGTTGCAGTATCTCAGACGCTAACGCTGTTATAGCGATGGAAGGGTGGGCGGCTCAGCCGAACATCCGTGACCACGTGGGCATTGACAACGGCACACCGGGGGCCGGCGACGAGGCGACCCTTTAGGTGGTCTGGTGGTCAACCAGTTTGGCTACCGTAAAGGGAAGTTGACGGTGGATGCCATTCTGTCCGTCACTAAGACGACTGAAGTGGCAATCCAGCGCAAGAGGCGAGGAGTCAACTACTGTGCCGTGGTCATCGTTGACGTGAGAAATGCGTTCAATAGCGCAGTTGGTGGCTATCGCCGACTTGCTCCAACGCCATCAGGTTCCTGGGTACCTGTACAAGATTCTGGGTAGTTACTTCCAGAATCGCGTACTGGTGTACAATACAAAGGTAGACCAGAAACGTGTTCAGATCACTGCAGGCGTCCCACAAGGTTCGATCCTGGGTCCGGTGCTATGGAACACAATGTACGATAAGGTACTACGGCTTGAGTTCCTAAACGGGGTGAAAATAGACGGGTTAGCGGACGACATCACTCTTGAGACATATGGTGAATCCATTGAAGAGGTGCAGCTAACGGCCTCGCCCCACATTGGTATTGTTGAGAGATGGATGAGTTCTAGGAAACTGGAGCTAGCCCATTATAAGACTGAGATCACGGTTGATAACAACCGAAAATCGAAGCAACATGCGACGATTAGTGCAGGTAACTGTACAGTAGAATCGAAGAGGTCTTTCAGGTGGAGGTCATGATCGACGGCAAGCTGTCCTTTATCAGCCACGTCGGTTACGCCTTGCAAGAAAGCCTCTATGGCTATATCGGCATTATCCCGCATGATGTCGAATAGCTCGGTGATGCAAGGGAGTAAGAGTAAACTCCTGGCCAGTGTCACCCTGTTCATACTTAGGTACGGCGGACAGGCATGGATTACCGCCTTGAGTACCAAGAGCTTCATGAGTAAGCTAATGAGTACGCACAGGCTGATGTGCCTAAGTCAGGTTAGTGCATACCGAACGGTATCACGCGACGAGGTCTGCGTCCTAGCGGGGATGGTGCCAATAGGCATGGTCATAAAAAAGGACGCAGAGTGCTTTGAACAACGTGGAACAACGTGGAACAAGAGGTATTCGGAAAACCATTACAGCCGCATCCATGGTTAAGTGGGAATGGAACAACCCCACCAAAGGTCGGTGGACCCACCGACTAATCCCAGAATTTACCGGGTGGATTGATAAGCGACACGGTGAAGTGAACTTCCACTTAACGCAGATATTGTCAGGCCACGGCTGTTTTAGACAATACCTGCATAAATATGGGCATGCACAGTCATCCGCATGCAGCGGAACATGTGTTCTTCGCATGTCCTCGCTTCGACGGCGCGAGATCCGGCATGATTGCCGTAAGCGGTTACGACATGACTCCAGATAATTTGGTCCAGAGGATGTGCCAGGACCAGGACATCTGGGACGCGGTATGCGTAGCAGCCTCCCAGATCGTTCTCAATCTCGAACATAAATGGCGAAATGACCAACGGCAGGTCGCACCACCTAACTACTGAAGCCCTAAGTAGTTAGACATAGCGGGTGCTTAGCATTTATTCAATCTTCTAGAAACTGCACGAACTCATTAGAAAATTGTTTTTAAATTACTATGAAATTCGAAATCAACGAAAATTGGGTGGCATTATTATGAACTTGACAGAAGTTGATTAAGCTTCTCGGAAGTTGAATAAACTTGTTGGAAGTTCCAAGATAGTAATGAAGTTTGCTTGCTCTTTTTTGAGAAGATATCTACGGGAACTTTAGAGATGTCCATTGAATTTCGACGTTTTGGAAACTTGGTTCACCTTCCAAAAAGATTGCTCATGATCATCCATGGAATAGAAACAACTTTCTGGAAATTACCGAAACTTTGAGAATTCAGTTTTCTAGAAGTTGTTTTGACTACCAGTTGGTACATCTTTCATGATAAATTTCAGACATCAGACTCCCAACAAATATTTTTAATAAAGGGCGATACGGTCAAAATTTGGTCAATATCAACTTGACGTATTTCTTTCAATTTTGCATTTAAAAAACCTGAACACCCCTCATTTTGAAGGTGTGTGTGTGTAGAATGTTGCTCCTATTTTGATTTTGGAATTCACTCTTCAGTTGTCAAAATGCCGTCCAAGCAAGAAGAGCAGCGTTTCAAAATTTTGCTCGCCCATCGTGAAAATCCGAGCTACTCGCACGCAAAGTTGGCAAAATCGCTAAAAGTTGCGAAATCAACCGTTACAAATGTAATTAAAGTGTTTGGGGAACGTTTGTCGACAGCCAGGAAGTCTGGATCGGGGGGAAATAAAAAACCGGAAGCCGCTGAGACGACAAAGAGAGTTGCCGGTAGTTTCAAGCGAAACCCTAACCTATCTCTCCGAGATGCCGCAAATAAGCTGGGTGTATCGCCTACAACCGTGCCTCGAGCCAAAAAACGAGCCGGAACGACGAAACCTACGTCAAAGCCGACTACAAGCAGCTTCCGGGACAGGAGTTTTATACGGCAAAAGGAAGGGGAAAGGTAGCAGATATTTTCAAGCACACGAAACTGTCAAAGTTCGCAAAGAAATATCTGGTTTGGCAAGCCATCTGTACCTGTGGCTTGAAAAGCTGCATTTTCATAGCTTCCGGGACTGTCAACCAAGAAATTTACGTGAAAGAGTGTTTGAATAAACGTCTGCTGCCTTTCCTGAAGAAACTCGGTTGTTCCGTACTGTTTTGGCCGGATTTGGCATCTTGCCATTACGGTAAAAGGCCATGGAGTGGTACGCCGCCAACAACGTGCAGGTGGTTCCCGGCGACAAGAACCCTCCCAACACGCCAGAGCTCCGCCCAATTGAGAAATACTGGGCTATTGTCAAGCGGAACCTAAAGAAGACCAAAAAACTGCTAAGGACGAGCAGCAGTTCAAGGCAAACTGGCTTTCTGCGGCGAAGAAGGTGGACAAGGTGGCTGTACAAAATCTGATGGCAGGGGTCAAGCGTAAGGCCCGGCAATTTGGATTTGGAAAAAGGGAAGCCTAACTGAATATTTTTCCTGAATTTTATACTAATTGAACTTGAAACAGAAATTTAATTTGATTTTTTAAATAAACGATTTCACCGATTTACACGCATTTTCCCTTGACCAAATTTTGACCGTATCACCCTTTAATATACGAGACATTGAAAACAAACTTAGAAGTTGTTCAATTTGGTGGTTATAAATAGTTTTTCCGAGATTTTGTTAAAAAAAACAACTGCTTTTAAAAATCTCCAAGATTGTGATACAGCGCGGATTCCCTTTTACTTCGGCACGAAAAACTGTAAAGCAGTAGAAGTTTAAGTTAAGTAAGAAGTTCTTAAAACTTAAGTACCCTGAGCATCTGGGCTGTCCCTTGCCTTATCGGATAATTTCTCGAGCTTCTGGGACGATCTCTGAATTTCTAGTAAGCTCCCTAAACATATGGAATAATCCTTGGAATGTTTCCTAAACTTTTGAAAGTTCCAAAAAATATCTTGAAGTTTCCTGTATTTCTGGGATGTTTTCTGAAATTCTAGAAAGTTCTCCGATCTTTGGGAAAGTTTTCGGAAATTTTTGGAAGATTCCACGACTTCTGAGAGATTTTCTAGATTTCTGGGAAGTTTCCTTAGCATCTTGGAAGTTTTTTGAGCTTTTGGGAGGTTTCCTGAACAAATAGAAAGTTCATAGAATTTCTGGGTCGTTCTCTAGCCGTCTGAGATGTTCGCTAAGATTCTGGAAAGTTTTCTGATTTTTGGGGAAGTTCCCTGCTATTTGTTGACATTTTTTAAAGTTTTGGGAAGTTTTCTGAATTTCTGGGATGTATTCTGAACTTCAAGGATGTTCCTTAAACATCTAAAAGATTCCTGAGCTTCTGAACCTCTAGAAAGATTCACAAACATTTTGAAAAGCGTAATGAGTTTGTGGAATGTTCTCTGAACTTTTGGGATATTCTCTTATTTTCTGAAAAGCCCCTGAGATTCTGAAAAGTTCCCTGAACATCTTGGGCAGTTCTATGATCTTCTGAGAAATAGCAAATCAATTCTGATCAGTTTTATGAACCCATGTGAAGATCCTCGAATTTATGGAAAATTTCCTGAATTTTTGGGAAATACTATGAATTTCACGAAAGTTGCCTGAACTTCTGGGAAGAAGCCATAATTTCTGGAAAGTTTCCTGATTTTATGGGATGTTCCCTAACCATCAGGGTAGATTGCAATACTTTTCGGAAGTTTCCTAAATTTCTAAGAAGTATGCTTAACTTCTGATAAGTTTCCTGAGCTTCTGAAAAGTTCACTGAATTGATGAGATGTTGGAGAACGGAATTCTATGACTCCGGGCCATAAGTCTTCAGGATAGCTTTGCAGAAACTCCTTAGTGTCAACAAGCTGGTTGACTCCTCAATCCGCACATTTTGAGAACTAGTTGAGGAAACGTACGCCATCATCCGGAAGGCCGCAGTGCCCTTTTGTAACGAATTCAGGTCGATTTTTCCAGCTTCTTCTCAACTTAGCTGGAAAACGTTATCAGATGACTCTAGTAGTCGCATAATGTTAAGGAACATCTCACTTGGCATGTGGAAATGACGCAGAAAGTGCTTCTCGTCGTAGGTTGGCGTGTCGCTGAAGTAGTTTGAAAACAGCTTCTGATGACTGAAACAGTATTACGGTTGACGTTGGGGCGTCTTCCAGGACGCAATCTTCTCCGTTTTGAAACTTGTTTTTCCGCTTCTGGGAAGATACCTGAACTTCTAGGAAGCTCCCTATACATATGGAATAATCCTTGGAATGTTTTCTAAACTTTTGAGAATGCTAAAGATTTTTTTGAAGTTTCCTGCATATCTGAGACGTTTTCTGAAATTCTAGAAAATTCCCATTTTTGCGAAGATCCCAGGACTTCTGAAAAATTTCTTGGAGCTTTGGGAAGCATCCTTAGCATCTTGAAAGTTCTTTGAGCTTTTGGGAGGTTTCCTGAACATCTAGAAAGTTCAGAGAATTTCTGGGGGGTTCTTTGGACGTCGATATTTGGGGAAGTTCCCTGATCTTTTTTTTGTAAGTTCTGGGAAGTTTTTTGAATTTCTGGGATGTATCCCGAACTCCTGATAAGTTCCCCGAGCTTCTGGAAATTTTAATATATGCGATTTCTTTCGAACTTTTCGTTCATCAGTTACTCTCCACTTATGGTGTTGGGGAACGGAAATACTGCGGGCCATAAGTTTTCAGGATAGCTTTGGAAAAATTTCCAGTGTCTCAGGTCGAACTTCGGCCGACTTTTCCAGCTGCTTCTCAACTTAGCTGGAAAAAGTAATCAGATGACTCTAGTTGTCGCATAATGTTAAGGAACATCTCACTTGGAATGTGGAAACGACGCAGAAAATGCTTCTCGTCGTAGGTTGGCGTTTCACTGAAGTAGTCCTAGAACAGCTTCTGATGATCGAAACAGAAATCACGGGGCTTCTGCCAGGACGCAACCCTCTCCGTTTTGACTCTTGTTTTTCAGCTGCCAAGTTACGAATCAGCATTATTTAATACCGTTTGAATGAAATGATGCATTCACACACTCATCTTCAGCCAAACAAAAGAGCAAGTTTTCCTCGTGGTCTGTTCGTGATGCACCACTGCCAGTAAAAATGATTTGGTCAAACCAATCCATGGAAAAAAGTTGGCGAAAAATCTGGGAACACTGAAAAAAAAACTCCTGATGTCTGATGTTAAATGATCGGATGGCAGGTGATGGTGGGTTTAACAACAAGGAATACATCATCGGTGCGGGGAACCCAAAGTTGGTCTATTTTAGCTGGTAATATTCAAATTTTGCTGATGCAAATTAAGTGTAAAATTATTCCAAAAATAGACCACCGCTGAAGATGCCCTAATGAGTAACTTTTTATAGCCGTGTTTTTACCGTTTTCATGCGGTGCATGCTATCCTAGTGTTGTGGTGCGTTGTTGCTTCAACGGTGCGTTTTGTACCATCCTCCCCTACATGTGTTTGGCTACTCAAGAGTTCTTGACTGACAATGCTTCAGCCGTTGGTTTTTCTAATAGGAGTTACGGCTGACGCGAAGGAACCCCAGCAATTTACCATTAACCTGCTCTATGCGTTAGATAATGAAATTTTGCTAAACATAATAACCATAACTTTTTCTTCTGATTGGCCGCGTGTTTCCTGACATATCCTCTGCAGACAATCGCTCGTCGATAGTGCCTAAAACCATCTTGTCGTGAATTCAGTCGAAGAAGAATTTCGCCTACATTTAATTAGAACCTGTCTACGGTTCCCTTTCTTGTGGTTCCTGACGTTGTTAACGTCGAAAGTTGGATGCTTCAATGTAATTCCTTGTCCGGAAAAAAAATCGTTTTCCTTCTGTTTGAACCGTAAGTTTTCGCTGGAGAAATGTCCACCCCTTTTCGCCTTTCCTCTCCCTCGGCAAGCGCCAAAAGTTGAGTGAATATTTGTCACGCAGAGAATGTGAACATTAGGAATGTGTGAGCAGTGTTGGCGACTCGCAAAGTTTTCCGCTCAACAAGAAAATTAACCCTTGTCAAACACAAAGGTCGTTATCGTTATCCTTTTAACAAGTTTTCCAAGGATGCATGGGGAGGATGGTGGTTGTTGGGTGCTGCCTATCAACGAGAAGCGGGAAAGATTCGGTCAAGCAGATAAAGTCTTCCTTCGGTTCGGTGTTTGGTTCCGTGTTCCGTTTCGTGACGAAACGGTTCTTTGGTGCGGAATTTGTAATGGATTTCAACCGTCTTTTCTGGTTTCAGTCGCTTGAGTGACGCGTCGTCTGTCGTTGGGCGGATTGAACAACTTGCTGTCGTCGGGGATCTTAAGGATGATGAGAACGGTTCGCATGCAAATGAAACCGAACGGCTGTGTGTGTGTTGATTTGGCTTTGGACATTCGGAATGCGATATTCTTAGACAAGTTATTGTTTGCAATTAAGTTGGAAATTACGGGAAATGCCGTTTGAAGGAATAGTAATTTTTTAAAGTGAAATTATGTTCTTGTGAAGTATACTTACATCATAGTGTTTATTAGCAGCTAACGGCGAGTCACTGAAAGTAGAAGAAAATAAACTGTCATTCGTTGTTTATAAATGCTGTAATTAAGATGGTATGAAGTTTTCTGTTTGTAATAGATCAAGGAGACAAGGCATGATGTATTGATAAAAGTGAAGCGGTATTTGAAAATATTTGCCCATTTATAGTTCACTGTATAGTCAGTATCTAGTGAGAGGTGGTTTCTCAGATAGTCTACTCTCTTCATGGCGATACTGACCGGAACCAACTTATTCTGACGTTGGCTACGAAAAAATTGAGTTGGTTGAATATAGTTGCCCACCTTCACAAATCTTTCACAAATTCTCCATATTCGGAAAAATTCCACCATCCAGGATTGAATTCCGATGGATCCAAATTTAACAAATACTGTCCGACTCCCTTCATCGTTCGAAGCAGCCATTCTGAGAAACTTTTGCTCAGACAATATCCCACAAACCAACCGAAGTTAGCCGTACTGGAACCATCAAAAGTTCTCTAATTATCATTTCCTAACTGCATCCTCGTTCCTCCGAAAGCACACACACCAGCTTCAAACATTACCACTTAAGATACATCCACCGTAAAAGAGACATCTTCCGTCCTCCATCCGCAAGCCACGACACATCCCTACAGTGCTGTTGCGGAGCTCTTCTAGTTCCACTTGACAGCGCTTCCGAATTTAATTTGAATTTATTTTGTCCTGCTGCTGCCAAGTGGCAGGAAACTGCATCTCACAAATGCATTCACATACCCAAACCACAGCCCGGGTTGACTCCGTCGTCGTCAACCATGCAGTAGTGGCATGCCAGCCGGACGACGGCGGACAACGCAGAGCTTGATAATCTTTTGTGAATGCCGAACAGTTTACTCTGGGTCTTTTAAAATAAGCAGTAAACTTTACCGTCTCGGGTTTAAGTGAGCGAAAGATAGCTTGCTTTTCCCACCACAACCCGTCGCTTGTCTTGTTCCCCGCCCGGATGATGCTCCATCCGGTTCCGTGATAGTGAGATAATTGTGAGAAAAGCGCCCACCTGATGGAGAAGTCGGATGTTGATTGTGCCACGTTGGCGGCTTCGTTGGGCAGGAGCTGAGGGGCAGGATGAAAACTTTGAAATTAACTACTCGTTTCTCGCTCTCTCGAAGGAGGTGGCTTTTCAGAGTATGCTGAATAATGGCTGTTTTCGAGTGGTTGATGTCGATGAAAGGTAAACCAACTCCTTGGGAGCTTGAATTTTCTTTGTGAGTGAGTTAATTTCCGCCTATCATTTTTCGTTTGATTCTGTAATTAATCTTCATCGTTGCCTTCTTTTCAAGCGTTTGGAATCTTAATGTTACCTGAAGTGGATTATTACTAAAAATTTTCTAAAGTACAATCATACGTGCATTTACTACTACATCGTGTTTGTTTATGAGTTCGGGTTTGCCCGAACGGCGGGTTTGCCCGCTAGAGTACCACATCGATATTCAGCCACTCCATCTCCTCCAACGATCGCTTCGAGTAGTGGGCCGACGCCATATCCGGCCAGAACTCCGCGTCTTCGCCCTTATGGTATTTATTGATGAACTACGCACCTTCCAGCAGGCATTTTGTACTATAAATTTCCTCGTTCACGGCCAGTCCGGAGCGAAAAAAGAGCGGCTTTGACATCCCCTTCTCGCTGATTGTCAGCCACAGCAGCACCTTCTTGGGGAACTTGGTGTGCGAAATGAACTTCACCTCGGAGCTCACTTCCTTTGTGGGGAAGTCAAATCGTTGCCATCCAGGATGAGATAGGTCTCGTCGTCCATCACCACCGCCACGTCGTGATTCGCCGGGAAAATCGAGTAGACAATATTATTCAGCCGCTGCCGCTGCGTCATCGCCGCAGCTTCGAAACCAGTGGACGCGACTTCCGCTTCCTGATATATATGTTCATGTTCACGAGGTACTTTTTCACTGTTTGGCCGGTTCAACCAACCTCCCGGCGAACCACACGCAGCGATGTAGCCACTTTTTCCTCGGTCTTCCTCATCAGCATCCTTTGAAACTTTTTGTCGCTCAGGGTCGTCGGCCGTCCGGAACCGGGCTTTCTTTCGATGCTCTGATTGTTGTCTAATAGATTGTCTAATGTTGTAGATTCCGGAACGGAGTGCCGCAAGATGTCCGTTTTCGATGCGGCGGGTTGCCGTTCTTGAACGTGCACACTCCTGAACGGAGTGGCTTCACTGTTTTTGCCATCGCGGTTAGAGTTCGACTGATAGAACTGTCAAATTTTGTCTGCTGACTCATTGGTTACTATGATTGATGCTGCATGGGTAGTTTTGTCAGTACGGGTGTAGGTAAAACCACGATAAATTGGTTTTTTGTCCATTCTTTAAAATGCAAATGTTATTCTCCTCTTTTGTGGAAATGATTACGTGTCATGTTTACTTGTTTTCACTCAGTGTCTTTCTCTCGCCAACTTTGGAGCTATTTCATGATTCAAACGTTTTTGGATGGGGCCTAGGCGTCATTTAAGAGATCAGAGAAACCAAGATGTGAAACGCGGTTGATCGAGCTGTCAGAAGGTACTGTGACACTGAAAAAATCTGGTCAAAATCGGTCGGTAAGAGATGCGTGGACGATTACAATCATTAGGGAAATGATTAGGAGAAAATTTCACGGGTCTTAGCGGAAAATGGTTGTTGATTAAAATTATTGAAGATTTGGATCTCCTGGCATTCAAAAAGCGAAAAACTGCTGGAGTTTTGGAGCCTTCGAAGAAGAAAAGGCACTATTGGGACAATTCAATTCAAAGTAGTATTGGCCAACTTATCAACCTGTGGTTCTCTAGCTGCGGGTAGACCGGATAACCCTTTCGAATGTGGGTGTATCATTTGCGTAGTTCGGAGCAACCCCCGACCCGTATTGCCTGAAGTCCACTTCAGCTGTACCGCCAAACTCCAGAGCCCCTAGATTCGCTACAAATCGATCCACCACTCCTGCAATAGCCGTCTTAATTTCTGCGTGTGGTACTTGGCCATCGCGTCCTGAGAATACACGCCGTCTTGTCCAACCAATTCGGACTCGTTCGTCTACTATTACTACTACTAGATCTCCAACGTGAACTGGTTTGCAATCAACGAACCACCAAGCACACGGTGATTGTTGGCAGATACTCTTTTATCCATCGAGTCCAGAATCTGTCCAAAAGCTGTTGGCACAGGTTCCAGTTGCAGCGTTGCATCGCCTTATCGTCGTGGTTGACTCCATTAGTGCTCAGCATTAAAAAAACTGTTCGGTGTAAGTGCTTCTTGCTGCTCGGAGTCAAATGGTAAATAGGTGAGGTCTCGAGTTCACCAAAGATTCCGCCTCGGTGAGCAACGTAGAGTTTCTTCATCTGGATTACGACCGATCCCTAGTAGCACAATTGTTGCCTTTTGGTTGAGATAACATAAATATGACTTGCTAAGTCAAAATCAAGTTATCACAACTAATTATGATCGTAGTGTGCTGCTTGGGATGTGCTGTAGTGCCAGTGCACTTTTCACCGATCGGACCATGTGTTCCCAAGACCCCCATATGCGGCCTAGAAGGTGGATTGAAACGACAATGCGTATCTGTATTGGTGACTTTTGTAGCCAGTTGATGGTTTATTCGTTGAAGCTCTGATTTCAGGTCTCGGCTTGCGCCTACAAAGTTTGTACCCCGGTCGCTGAATATCTCCCTCGGAGCGCTCCTCCGTGCGATGAATCGCTTTATTGGACAGGACTCAGTGGTAAAGTTGTGCACTATCTCGAAATGCACTGCACGTATGGTCAAGCAGGTTAAAAGTATAACCCAACGTTTAACCTTGCTTAACCAACATCGGCCCAACCATAATCCACACCGACGTAGGTTAACGGCCGAATGTGCGCGGTTCGGGGTATCGTCGGAACCATTTTCTATACTTTACTCCACTGACACTGATTTCTGGCCTGTTTCAAAGCTACTCGCATCTCTGAAACATGAAACTTATGGCGTCTCTCGTTGACTGCCGTTTCCGCATTGCAGTGTTTGTATCGCCGGTGATACCAATCGACGAGGAGCTTCGTTCCACCATTAACTTTTGGGAGGATAATTGGAAATTTGAAATCGAATGACACCTGCATCCAGAACGGAAGAGAGCTGGTTCTTTCGATTTTCTTGTGCTGCTCAATAGGAAGTCCTTGGTTCTTATGAAGGATTATGATGTCATCTCCATCGCCTGGTGTTGAATTAACTTGAAGATTGTTGATTCCGCTCTCTGAAATTTAGCCCGGCTCAACCATTATGTCTACTTTACGATTTTCTTCTCGCTTCTGCAACGGAGCATGTCGATGTATCTGTGCACGTAAGCTACAGCACGTACCAAGCGCTCTCTCTTCGAAAACCGTACGAACTGTACTAGCTGTGGTACGACGTTGTGATGATGAAGATATATTGGACGTAATTTCTCCACTGTGTCCTCTACGTTAGCCATTTGCTAGGCCATTGATCCGGATGTTGGTAGAGAAAGGATGGGGCCTGGTATCAACGACTATCGCTACTGATATTTGGGCCTTTGCTCTATTTTGTTGCATCATCGGCAACGTTCAAATGTGAGGGTACCCACCGCCATTCATCAGCCTGTGTCAGCTCAAGCATTTCGGTCAGTCTGAAGGCAACAAACTGTCGATATTTCCTAGGATCCGAACGTAACCAAAAATGGAACGTGACAGCCTCACTCCATAGAATCTTGCGGTTTATTAGGAGCGTGTGGTTGTCAATTACTGATTTCGACAACTTCGCACCGAGAACAGCCGCTAACAATTCAAGTCAAGGGATAGACAGCAGTTTCAAGGGTGCAGCCACCAACAATACGAGAATAGGCTACTGCTGCATAAGTTTCTTCGCTAGCATCAACGATGTGCATTTCCAAGGACCGGTAAGATTTGGAAGTGTAACCTGGAAAGTAGCAACGTGGAATCACAACTTGGTCCAGATGTTGCAGTAGTTTGGGCCATCTCTTCCATTCATCCAATAGATTGTTGGATATGCGTGCATCCCAGACAAGACCGTTTCGCCAAATGTGTTGCACAAGTACCTGGCCATGAAAAATGAAGAATTCTACAAGACCTAGCAGATCGAAGATACTCATAACACCCGTAGAACTTCTTTTTTGGTCGAGGCAACGCCATCTTGCAACAGCGCCAGTATTTCTTCTTAAAACGCACCTTGAAAACCGAACAAATCATTTTCCGGTTCCCATATCATGCCGAGAGCTCGTTTATACGCAGCCGATTTGTCCACCAACAGCTTACTGATCGATGTTCCCCGACCCGTGTTAGATCATGGTGGGAATTCGACAGCCAATTCCCAATGTTGAATCCAGCTTTGGACTGTACCATAACTTACAACGCCAATTCTACAGAAGTATTTACACTGTACAGAAAATCGTCCACGTAGTGAAGTTTTATGATTGCTTCAGCTGCTATTGGATATTGATGTGCGTACTCCTCGGCGTTCCGATTTTTATCTCATGGAGCTGCAGTAGGAGAGTAGGTGAAACCGATTGTTACCACGTTCATAACGTACACATCAAAGGGTTTGGATGGATCGTCTGGAAACACAAACAACTGAGCCGATCGATCTTCGGGACGGATTAAGAGCTGGTGTCGCAGACATCCGCATTGATAGCTCCGCACAACCGCTACTGATAGCTAACTGTCGGAACGGGCACAAGACTGCAGTCAACGGTGCGAGAAGATCTGGACCCGCAAGAAGATTTGAATTGTGGGACTGGCCTTGGACTTTGCTGCTGCGTCCGATACTAACCGAACCTTATTCGGCTTCCTCGGATTGACTACGGCATTCAAAGGTAGAAACCATGTACGTTTCGGATCAACACTGGTCAATTCTTCTGGGGTCACTTTGTTGTGCGTACCCTTTAGACTGATACTCTTTCAAATGGTTTCAACTAGTCGGCCTTCCAGGCAGCAGAAACCTCTTCTCCACCATTGGTCTGCTGTCAAAAAAAACTACACCTTATCGTGATTTCCACATCGAGACCTGTTTGAAATCTTCCTGATTCTGTCCGGATAGTGGTACCTTCAAGAATTTGCCGATTCATTTCTTTCAACGATCTAGGATACAGGTCCCATGCCAACTCCTTGACCCACTTAAAATCCACCCGTGCCTTGAGCCTGGACCCTCCTCGGAACCACCTTTCGGTATTACTTCAGGGCTATTGCGCTTCTTAAACACCCACTATGTCTAACTACTTTGGGCTTTAGTAGTTAGGTGGTCCCTGCGACCTGCCTTTGGTCGTTTCACCATTTTTGTTGGAGATCGAGGACGATCTGGAGGCTGCTACGCATACCGCGTCCCAGATGTCCCGGTCCTGGCACATCCTCAGGACCAAATTGACCAGAGTCGTGTCGTGACCGCTTACGGCAATCATGCTGGATCTGGCGCCGTCGAAGCGAGGACATGCAGAAGAACACATGTTCTGCAGTTTCCTCGACTCCCGCGTACTCGCTGCATGCGGAGGACTGTGCATGCCCATATTTATGCAGTTATTGTCTAAAACAGCCGTGGCCAGACAATATCTGCGTTAAGTGGAATTTCGCTTCACCGTATCGCCTACCGACCCGGTTATTTCCGGAATTAGTCGGTGGGTCCACCGACCTTTGGTGGAGTTGTTCCATTCCCTTTGCCACTTAACCTTGGATGCGGCTATAGTGGTCTTCCGAATACCTCTTGTTCCACGTTGTTCGAAGCACTCTACGTCCTCTTTTATGACCATGCCTATTGGCATCATCCCCACAAGGACGCAGACCGCGTTGCGTGATACCGTTCAGTATGCACTAACCACTCTTCAGGCACATAAGCCTGTGCGTACTCTCTAGCTTACTTACGTAGCTCTTGGTACTCAAGGCGGTGATCCATGCCGGTCCGCCGTACCGAAGTATGGACAGGGCGACACTGGCCAGGAGTTTACGCTTGCTCCCTTGCACCGCCGAGCTATTCGACATCATGCGGGATAATGCCAATATAGCCATAGAGGCTTTCTTGTAAGCGTAATCGACGTGGATGACAAAGGACAGCTTATCGTCGATCATAACCCCAAGATACCTCAAGAACCTCTTCGATTCCACCGTGCAGTTACCTGCACCTGATCGTCGCATGTTGCTCCGATTTCCTATTATTCACCACCGTGACCTCAGTCTTTATGGTGGGCTAGCTCCAGTTGCCTGGAGCTTATCCATCTCTCCACAATGCCAATGGAGTGTGGAGGCCGTTAACTCGACCTCTTCGATGGATTCACCACATATCTCAGGGGTGATGTCGTCTGCGAACCAGACTATCTTCACCCCGCTCGGGAAGCTCAAGCCACAGTAGCTCGTCGTACATCGTGTTCCATAGCACCGGACCCAGGATCGGAACCTTGTGGGACGCCTGTGGTGATCTGGACACGTTTCTGGCCTGCCTCTGTATTATATACCAGTACGTGATTCTGGAAGTAGCTTCCGAGAATCTTGTACAGCTACCCAGGAACTTGTAGGCGTTGGAGGGAGTCGGCGATAGCCACCCAACTGGCGCTATTGAATGCGTTTCTCACGTCAAGGGTGACCACTGCACAGTATCGTACTCCTCGCCTCTTGCGCTGGATTGCCACCTCAGCCGTCTTGGTGACGGACAGGATGGCATCCACCGTCGACTTCCCTTTGCGGAAGCCAAGCTGGTTATTAGACAGACTGCCTATACCCTCCGTGAACGTTGTCAGTCTGTTGAGGATTACCTTCTCGAGCACCATACCTGCTGTATCCAACAGATATGTAGGTCTATATGCCGATGGATCTCCTGGTGGCTTCCATGTCTTTGGTAGCAACACAAGGTTCTGAATTTTCCAGGCGTCCGGAAAGACGCCCTCGTCCAAACACTTTTGCATCACCACCCTGAACATTTCGGGATCCAGCAGATCTTGAAAATATGTGCAACAGACGATGAGCTGGCAGCTCAATATCAGCGGATATACATACTTCCAAAAACAGTCTAACCTAATCTGGTTTTGGCAGCGGTAACGTGGCTGGCCCTTTGTTTCTTCCCTGCATTTTATCGATGTCATCAGGAACGAATTGTCTAAGCCAATGAAGATGAGTGGGAACAGCAGGTGCGTAGCTATCGACTGGCAAACCTAGAAGATGCGAACATTTCTCGGCAAGTTTACTAAACTCCATGGATTGCATTGGCAGATTGAGACTTGGAGGCGACCCCGGCGTAGTGGTTAACATCCATACCTCCGCAAGTACTCGCTTTACATGGAAACTTTCCTCGGGAACCTAAGCAACGACGGCACAGAAAACGCTCCTGTGCAGATTTCCAACGGTCGCTGAGACTCATCTTGCAAAAGGCATGACAGTCCTTTACCTCATGGCCATTCTTCTGACAGACGAGGCAAGGCTTTGGGTTGTTTTTTTGACGTTCGATACTGTTGAAGCTCTCTAACTTTCTCTTCTCAGTATCATGTTTATTGGTTCGATGACCATCTGCTTCGTGACTGAATGTCACGTCACTAGCAACTGTCTCCAGTTGTTCCATATAAGACCTAAATTTTGTGAGATCGACGATTGCATGTTGACGCTTGAAAAGAGACCAATTTAACTGTAGAGTGTAGCTGGTAGTTTATTAACCAACTCCTGAAGCAGTAAAGGTTCGATGGAGGTGGCTACAGCGATTTTTGCATGCCAACCCGAAAGTAGATTAGCGTCTCTAGATAATCTGGCTTGGGAGACGGTGTTGAACGTACTTTGGACAACAAAGAGTTTATGATTAGCTTTGGTTGTCCATTCAGCATTCTCGATGTATCGATAATTAATTGGACTGACCGATGCATCAGATAATTTCAAACTGCTTCCAAAGCATTTCCTTGAAACAGCGTTGCAGTCACTTAAGGTTTTCAGGTTATCACTACCAAATAACTGAATAGTGCATACCAAATAATTTTATTTGTTTACATGGCATAATACTATAACAGAGTCTGATAAACAATAATGCCCGATTCATGGTTGCTCCTCTCCAATCCCTTGAAGCACTGTTGTACTTCTAGGTCTTGCTCCACCTGGCCTGATTATCTTGCTCGTTGCGCCCCACGTCGTCTTGTACCAACCGGATTCCCGTCGAACACCATTTTGCAGGATAGTTGCCCGGCATTCTAGCAACATGTCCTGCGCAGCATATACTTCCAGCTTTTGCCACCTTATGAACACTGGGTTCGCCGGCGAGTTGCGTGAGCTCATGGTTAATCCTTCGCCTCCATAATTCGTCCTCCTGTACTCCACTAAAGATGGTTCCTAGCACCCGTTGCATAAAAACTCCGAGTGCTCGCAGGTCCTCTTCAATCATTGTCCACGATCTCATGCCCGTAGAGGACAACCGATCTTATTAGCGTTTTGTACAGGATGCACTTCCCAAGTAACAATTTTGGTTTTATAAGGTTCTTAAGACCATGTATTAGACTTCAACGCATGCTATTAAACCATGGATAAAACCAGCAATGTTCCATGGGTCCGTACGGGAGCTAAGTCTGTTTGATCGTAGTTGCTTGTGGAGCCCATAGTACTCAGGCACGACTTCCACTAATAATCCGCCTCCGGATCTCACGGCTGCTATCGTTGTCCGCAGTAACCAGTGAGCCGAGATAGACAAATCCATCGACTACCTCGAACTGATCGCCGTCGATCGTTACACTGCCGCCCAGTCGGATCCTCAGTCTGGATTGAGGTTAGTGTCGCCTAATAGCAGACACCCACTCGAAGACATTTTCTCTGATGCGATGGCGCTAAGCTTATTGGAGTGGGGCATTTCCGAAAAAACCAAAACCGATAGAAATCTTAAAATTTTGTTGTGGACAGATAGGGAGGTTCGGACCGATTCAGCACAACTCGTTCTATTGTATTTTAGTGGAGTGCATGATGGGAGACGGAACGGTAAGTGCATCGAACGAATCACAAATTCGCATCAGTTGCTAGGAGAATGTCCCATCGTACACATCGCTAAAATTGGCCGACTACGATGGGCTGACATGTCGTAAGAATGTCGGACGACAGCCCTGTTAAATTATTCTCGAAAACGGACTGACGTGTATAGAAGAAGAGACGCGCAACGAGCAAGGTGGATCGATCTAGTGGAAGGTGACCTGCGGACTCTCCGCAGCCAGTGAGGCTGGCAAGGTACAGCCATGGGCCGGTTACAGTGTGACAACTTCTGTGTA